>PVHY01003897.1:72773-101114 GCA_004024945.1 Uropsilus gracilis
GGTTACTGGCTGGGGGGGTGGGGATGGGGGTGGGGGGGTGGGAGGGCTGTGCCTTTAAGAAAGGATAAGTTGGCCCCAAGGATCAGAGCATGAATAAGGTAAACCCCACTGGGTCAAGGCTGGGCAGGGAGAGTCTGAGATCTGGCCAAGCCCCTGGCAGCTGTCTGGAAGGTATCTTCTAGGATTGCTCCATCGACTTGACTCCACACCCCATTGGGAGCTGTTTCCACCTCTGGACCATTCCCTGTGTTGGCCTCACCCTCAGTCTGAGATCCGTCTAGCCTCAGCCCTTCCCACCCCTCCCCCTAGGCTCAGCCCCAAAGGCATCTCCCAAGGGCATCAGCTCTTGCTGGGCTCTGCCAGTCCATTGTGATTTCTCCTGACCTTGAACAGATGGAGTCACACACAGAAAGCCTGAACCTTGTGCTTGGGGCTCTCCCAAAGATTCTCTAAGGCAGCAGAAGAAGTCTCTATCAGCCTAGGCCTTCCGTGTTCTACTTGTCTCTCTCTCTGGGCACCAGTGGAGGGTGAGCTAACATAGTAACTTCCAGAGCAGTGATAACATTGTTAATGGCAAATGTTTTTGCACACCTTCTGTGTGCCAGGTTCTCTGCTGGGTGCTGGGGAAACAGAAATTAGACACAGTCCCTGCTCCCATGGATGTTTCAACACCAGCCCTGAAAAGGGCACAGGACTGGGCATATGGAAAGCATTCGATATTTGTTGCAGATGAAAAGTGCCTGAAATGAGCAGTGTGGTTATAGCCAGCAATGCAGATGACTGGGGGGTCTGCAGTGAAAAATAGAGGCAACTAGGGCAGCAGTGAGGCATGACCCAGTCACCACCTACCCCCACCCAATGAGGTCCAAGTCCTGGGGAGCTTCTGGTTTAAGACCAACCAGAGCAACATCATCCTTGTCCACTCTGTCCATCTTGGACATAGTGTCCACAGGGCTGAGCAGAACCCTCCCTGATCTCATAGCATAAAGAGCCCACTGGTTGGTGCTCTGTGGATTTGGACTCCCACCCCCCCAAGCTCCACCCACATCACTGGACACACAGCCTTCACACATCTCTGCCAGTGAAACAGCAGCACCCACCTCCAAGAGAGACACCCACGTGCCACCCTGATAGCACCTCCCTTCCTCAAATCACCCTACGTATGTGCCCCTCAAGAAACCCCCCTCCACCTTGGGACTGTTAGAGACCCCTAGTACATACCTCATCCCTCAGCCTGTGAGCCTCCTGAGGGCAGGGCCCTGCCCAGAACCTGACCAAGAGGGCACATGAGGTTGTTAAGAATGTCGGCTCCTCCGGGTCTGGAGAAGCAAACAGTGTTGCTTGATGTAGCTAGATATGAAAGGAGAGCCAGCGTGGTAGGCAGAGCCCTGGCCAAGCTAAGGCCTGCATAGGCCAGTCAAGGACATCCCCAGGGGACAACTGCTGAAAGTGGAGAGGAAACCAGGAAGGGTGCCAGATAAAGGACTCCCCAGAATTCTACTCCTTTCAGGGGTCTCACTCCCCTCGAGGGCACAGCCACACCCCAGTCACCCTAATAGCTCCTTTTCCAGAAAGCCTGGGCAAATAAAGCTGCTTGCAGTGGAGGAGGGAAGGAGGCTGTGCAGACCAGGAGATGGCCTGAGGGAAGAGAGCAGCAGAGAAAGCCTGAGTGTCCTGTGGGGAAGTGACACTAGACAAAACTCTAGACTGTAGTAAGGAATACCTTCACCAGGCAGCCTCCCTGGCCTCCCCACACTAAGCTGGGTACCTTTCTCTTCCCACCCTCTTACTAGGCACTGCCCCTTGTCATTCTGGGTCTGCGTCTCTAGCCAGGGAGCTCGAGCTTCATCCCAGAGCTTTCCATCAGTGTGAGCAGTTCAGAGAACTCTCCGGCAAGGGGTGGGGCCGCAGGTTCGCCTGCCAGGACCCAGAGGAGGTTTCTGAGGAAGGAGTGGCCCCATCCCCCATCTGGGCTGTTCCCCACCATCCCTCCCCAGGCCCGGGCGCCGCCCCGGAGAAGCAACTTCAAAGGGCCTGTGCCTGAGCTTCTGCAGCCGGGTTCAGGTCCACCGCACCCCGCCCGCCGCCCCCCCCACCCCAGCGGAGGCCCGGACTGGATTCAGGACGTCGGGGCGGTCCCAGTCTGGGGGTCTCTGAGAATTCGGTGGGGGTGCCAGGCTACAGGCAGCCAGGACAGAGGGGCGGTCCTCAGAGCCCCCCTGAGTGGGAGGGTCGGGCGGGCCGCGGGGCCAATCCGGGCGCGCGGGGAACGGGGGCGGGGGCTGGGCGGAGGGGGGGTCCGGGGGCGGGCGGGCCGGGGGCGGGGCGCGGCGTCCAGGCGGCGGCGGCGGCTACGGCGGAGGCTCCTCAGTGTCCGGCTCAAGCTACAGCTGCGGCCCCGGTCCGCGATGCCCCACTCCGTGACCCTGCGCGGCCCTTCGCCCTGGGGCTTCCGCCTGGTGGGCGGCCGAGACTTCAGCACGCCCCTCACCATCTCTCGGGTGAGTCCGGCAGCCGCGAGGCGGCGGGGAGGTTCTGAATCCGAGACCCGGTCCTTGCAGTCCACCCGGGTCGGGGATCCCCGACGTCCCTGAGGCTATAGAAGGGCAAGGGCTGACCTGGGGTGACCCGAAAGCTGTAGAAATGTCTGCCAGCCACAGGACAGTGCCGCCCCAAGCCCATTCCTCCCTTCTGCTGGGCCTGCCTGCCTTACCCTGTGGAGGAACCCCCAAGAGTTCACACACCAGCAACCCTGCTGGCGTCATTTTAGGAGAGTCCTACAGGTCAGGGAGAGACCAAAGACTTGGGCCAGGGGTCTGAACATATTTATAGAGACCCAGAAATACCTGAACCTGGCATGATATTGTGGGACAAAATGATCAAGAAAAGCTCCTTATTTCTATCAAGTGTCCTTGCTGGCAGAGCTGGATGACTTCAGAGAGATGTGGGGTCCTCCTGACTCTGAAAAGGGAATGATCCACGCACTTCCACACTGGGTTTTGATCAGTTTCTTGTCATGACCTCAGTCATCCTAAGGGGAAGTGACCTGGAGAAGCTCTTGGTTTCCAGGGGTGGGAGAGACTTGATTTGTGGAGTTGTGAGATCCCCTCCCCACAAGACAACAGGGGGCCTGAGGCTGGGACAGAACCAGTATGCCAGTATGTTTTCTCAAGGTTCTCAAGCTCCCATTTTCTCATACACTGCCCTTAGGACCGAGGAAGGGTCACAACCCTGAGGGTGGTTAATCTGGGGGAGGATAGAGCAACAGAGAAGAGGATTCAGGTCCTGTCAGAGTATGTGTCCATTCTGGCAGAGACAGAATCCTACCCAGCCTGCGGTCCCATAGTTTGAAGGGCCAGACAAACAGAACTCAGATCCTGCCTGCCCATAGGGATCCCAACCTAGGAAACAGGAAAGGCGAGAACACAGAACCTGCCCTTGGGACTCCCAGTCTGGAGGGAACAGAGGACCTGGCTATCTGAGACCTTTTCTTGCCCCTACCCAGGCTGTTCTGGTTGTGGGGAGTCTGTATTAAGGTAACAGAAATATCTTCCTCTGCCATACTGCCACCTCTCACGATGGGGACTGGACCAAACTGACTGGGTTTTCAGAGACTTCTTTCCAGTACTTTGGAGGGGATGGGCTCCCGGTGGAGTGTGGAATCATAGAATCCATTTCTGGGGGCCAGGGTGACAGGCAGGCCCAGCTGTCTCAGAAGGCTTCCCTCATTCACCCTTACCCCATGGCCACCCAGTCCCTGGGGCAGAGTGAGGTGGACCTTTCCACACATCCCAGGGCCTTTCATCTCCTTCTTCCCTGAGGGAGTCCTGCTGGGAATGTGTGTGTGTGTGAATGTCTGTGTCTGCCTGCGTGTGTCTTGTTTGTGGGTCCGCTAAGCCGGCTGCTGGGGGTGCTGGGCTGGCTGGCCGGTCAGGCACCCTGGGCGTGAGGCCGCTGACAGGCTCAGTGGCGGCGGCTGACGGCCGCAGGCGGCAGGGAGCAGAGACATCTGTTGTCCACGCGGCCGCCTGCCCGCCTAGGAAAGGCCTCCACACGTCACAGCAGTGGC
This sequence comes from Uropsilus gracilis, assembly GCA_004024945.1. Lineage (NCBI taxonomy): Eukaryota > Metazoa > Chordata > Mammalia > Eulipotyphla > Talpidae > Uropsilus > Uropsilus gracilis. The sequence goes on from PVHY01003897.1 coordinate 76,843, forward strand.
GGCAACAGCAGCAGAAAAAGCAGCAGCCGCCTTGTTTGGAGCTGATCAGGATGCAGGCCCCTGGCAGGCAGGCAAGCTGGGAGAACATTTGCCAGGAAGAACCCCCCTTGTCCCCCAAAGTCACGCGGCAGCATCCAGGCCAAAGGAGCCAGGATGGCTGAGCCAGGGTTTGGGTGGGATCTGGGGAGATTTATAAGGCTGGGGAAGCACAGGCCACAGCTTGCCCAGCAGGTATCTGAGGGGCAGGTCCACAGACACTGATAATAGGGTGGGAGTGTCTTCAATAAGGGGGCTTAGGCCCTACCCCTCCCAGGCTTCCAGGGTGGCCTCCACCCAGTGGGAACAATCACACTCAGATAGGGAGGAGGTTGGTCACCTGTTAGGTGGTGCCTTGCCACCTCAGCTCACAAAGCCTCAGGGAACCCCCAAGAACACTGGCCAGGGCTCCTGCACAAACAGTGATGGCTGGCCTTGCTGAGTATCTATATCATGCCAGGACCCTTCCGAGCGGGGGTTGGTACCAGCCTCCAGCAGCTGGTGCCAGGAATGAGCACTGCTAAGTCCTGGGGCCTGTGGGCTCTGTGCCCTGATGCTCAGGTAGTCCTCACAAGAGGACTTCCTCCTCTGACCTCCTGCTATCAACAGGGACACGGTGGCTCAGAGTGGTTAAGGTACTATATTCAAAGAAGCAGAGCAGGGTCAGGAGTCTAAGCTTGGTTTGCGTGAATATATGGGAAGACAGAGAACCCAACTCTGAATGTGGCTTCAGCCCCCACAGCGTCTATGCTGGGCAGCCTGGAGCAAAGGTTGATACTGTAGCTGGTACAGGTGTGGGGCTGGCTTAAGTCTGAGCCACCCAGCTGACCTCGCCGCTCCCCTCTGCCTCCTTTCTGTTTATCCTGTACCCGAGCCAGAGGGATCGGCCTGAGTTCAGCTCTGTCCTATGACTTCCCTGCTCCCCTCCATGGTTTCCAAGCACCCAGAAGGAACACTAGTTTCTTGCCTGGACCTGTGTGGTCAGAAGGACCTGGCCCCTCTTTCCTCTCTGGCTTATTTCACTATCTCATCACTAATGATGCTTTGGCCATAAAAACCTCCTTTCACTCTCCAACATGGGCCATTGTACCTGTGACCCTTCTACCATAGAGACTCACTCTCCTCACTCTCTTTTTGCAAAAGGCACAGTGGTTAAGAGCAGAGGACTTGAAACCAATTGGCCCGGATTGAAATCCTAATTCTGCCATTTTTCAATTCAGTCTCTCTGGACCTCAGTTTCCTCATCTCGGAAATGGGCCTACCTTGAGGATAAATGAGACAATGCACATAAAGGCAACTGAGAGAGTCACGCTTTCCTGGCCCCTTGCCCTCTCTGACCAGAATTCCCCGAGCTGGAGGAGCTGGCAGAGTCCCAGCCACCCCTGCTTTCGAGAACTTCCTCCACCCACAGGGCCCTGAATGCACCCCTTGTGCAGGCTGAGTCATCCTACAGCTAGCTGCTCCCCTGAGGAGTAAGACTTCTCTCCAATGTGCTGTACTGGTGCAAGGTGCCCCTTCCCACAAGCCTCTCTTTCTTTCTCTGTAAATAGGAATAAGAATAGCCACTGTCTCACTGCATAGTGGAGCGGTTGCCACAAGCTAGGCTGAGCCCAGTCACTGTCACAGAGCAAGCAGCCATGAAGAAGAGGGGTGTGAAGCAGGGCCTTGAGGACAGGATGGGATGGCCCGCGCAGGTGTCCAGCCCTGCAGGTGAACATTAGTGGTGGGCTGGTTGGCGAAGCGTATCACATTCCCAAGGGAGATTCCTTGGTGCGGCTTATTTCAGGGCAGGTCAGCTTGGGTAGTGCCCATACCAGGCCTCAAGCCAATGAGCTGCCAGCTCCTCAGCTTTGTCTACTACTACTTGGAACTGGTCAGGCTGAGCCTGGCTGGCTCTCAGGAGCTCCCACCACTGCCAAGAGGAACAGGGTTATTGGTTGATCTTGAGTCCTAACTGTGCCCAGCTAGAGAGGCTGGGTAAGGATGAGGACACCTAAAGTCTTTCCAGTGGGTGCTGGGAGCAGGGACAGGGTGACAGGTGCTCTGTTTTCTGAAACCCCCTGGCCTGCTTTCCCAGGCCTCCCTCAGAGTCTGTCCCTGACTAGCAATGTAAGAGGCTCCAGATGTGGATGTTACTCGACCCTCTGGGGTCAGTTGTAGCTCTGGGATGGTCTGAGTGCCCATCCTGCAAAGGAAGTGGAGGAGAAATTGTGACCTAGAAGTGTAGTCTGGCACCTGGAAGTAGATGGCCCTGGAGAGGTGATACCAGAATGAGGTAACTACAGTGCTCAAGGAGCAGAGGTGATAATGCAGAGGGTGCTGGGAGAGCCTGGCAGAGAGGTTCCCAGGAGAAATGGCCTCTGTGTTGAGACCTGAAGAATGAGGAGGAGTAAGCTGGTATTAGACTTGGGTCAAAGGAGAGGGTGTTCCAGGCAGAGGGAACAGCATCTATGGAAGCAGGGAGGTGAGATCCTGCGAGTAATTCCTGGCATCTCAGATGAACAGAGAGTAACTATATGGAGGTGAATGTGGAGGGTGGAGATGAGAGGAAGCAGGTAGGGAGAGATCACTATGAGTCTAAGATCAGGTCAAGCAGCTGCTATGCAATCTGGCTGGATGGGGCAGTGTTGATGTAGTCATTTGTGACCTGTTTGCGTTTTATATGCATCCAGAGCATGTGTCCCTGTGTGTTCCTTGCATGTCCTGGTATATATTCAGATAGCGAGGGTGACATCCCACTTCTTCCAACCCAGAGAGAGTCCCTCTCAGATCCCACCAGGCCCTCGCGTGTTAGAGTTGAGAGTGTTTGGGGCAGAGACTATAGCCAGGCCACATGGAAACTCCACCAGTTCCCTGGCTTGCCCACCCACAGATCACACTGGCAGCAGGGCCACAAAGGCCTGGTTCTAAGTTTGGAGGGAGTCCAGAGCACAGCCTGTAGCAAGGCCATATAATGACTGTGCTGGGCCATCTGGCTTGTCCCCCCCCACAGGTCCATGCTGGCAGCAAAGCTGCACTGGCTGCTCTATGCCCCGGAGACTTGATCCAGGCCATCAATGGGGAGAGCACAGAGCTCATGACACATCTGGAGGCTCAGAACCGCATCAAGGGCTGCCACGACCACCTCACACTCTCTGTGAGCAGGTATGCAGAGGGCAGACTGCACCAGGGTGAGGGGAAGTTGGGGGTGGAGTTAAAGGAAGATACATTTTGGGACTTCAGCATCCTGAGTGAGCTGGGTCCTGGTACCCTAATCCTAAGGAGTAGTGCTTTCTTGGAGTATCAGTATGTACTTTTTGGAGCTAGGGATGACTTAAGATGGCAAGAAGCCTCCTTTAAACTCAAAGCTGAAGTGTATGGGAATACTTATGCAGGAGTAGACATAGACAGTTCAACATCAGATCCAAATTCAGACCTGTGATAGCCATGGGGAGGGGTGAATTTCAGTCTTTTCCCCACCTAAGTGACCCGCTGGATGACCATTTCAAAGCCATTTTTTGTGAAACACATCACTTAACTCTCAGAGCAACTTAGTAATACAAAAGCCAACATAGTCCTCACTTTACAGATGAGACAATTAAGGCTCAGAAAGCTTAGCTTAAAGAAAGTGCTTAAAGACACATAGTGAGGGTGTGAGGATGCAAAATTTGACTTCAGATCTGTCTCCCCATCACTCTACTCCTTTACTTGACTGCTGATCACTGCTACCTTCCTCACAGCTGCCCTGCCTTGGCTATCTCCAGTATGGCTATACCTCTGCCCTGGTTAAACATAGATGCCATGGAGCCCATCATGAAGGGTCGGGGGTCACCATTTTCCATGTGTGCCCTACAGAGGATCTAAGATGGAAGGTCTATCTGGGGTGTCCCCAGCCTTGTCAAGTGCTAGGTCTCTAGGTCTCTGTTTAGCTCTGACAGTAGTTGGTCAGGCCTCTGTGTCCTTGATCCTGTCTGGATCCAGAGGAGTCAGACTAAACTACTCAGCTCTGCCGTTTTCACTGCTAACAGGGACTTTCCACAAGCCCCCGTGGCCATGCATGGGCAAAGCCTCCCCAAACCACAACACAGCTAACCATGCCTGAGAGCCAGCAGGGCAGGGAATGATCTATGGCTTGGGGCCATTAAACATGGTAGGAAGTTTTCTTAAGTAACCCGCATTTGTGCCTAGCTCAGGATGGGGGACTAGATCAGAGTTGGAACCCCTGACTATACCCTTGGTGCTGAGTGGGCCCAGCTACAAGTCCAGGGCCTTGTACACCTACCTGGCACATAGTGAGGAGGGCCTGGCTTGGGAGTTCAGCAGAGCTGGTCCCCATCCAGACTCTGTGGGATGACCTCTGTGAGCCTGGGTTTCCTTCCCCATAAAGTGGGATCATATTCCCCCTCTCCCAGGCTGAGATTTGGGCTGGATGGGGAAATGTCAGTGTTTCTCGGCTTACTAGTAGCCTCTGAGGCCGCCTCCCCTTGGCTGGGTTCCTGGGCCCTGACTCACCTCCGGCTTTGACTCTGTGTGGCTGAACAAGGGCAGCCCTGGTGGGAGTGGGGTGGGGGTGGGGGGCTTGTAGGGGGACTGAGTCAGGCGACTCTGGAGGGAATGATGTGGGGGGGGCAGGGTGGAGGTTCCCTTCCTTCCTTCCTTCCCTGCTCATTTGTTCCAAGCCAGGCCTGGATAGGGCCAGGGGTCCACCAACCTGTTCCTCTTTGTTTCAGGCCTCAAAATGCCATTTGAGCACATTCTCTGCTATCACAGATCTGGGCTCCAGCCCAGAGTTGCACTTGAGAACAGTGTTGTCCTCTCTAACTTTCTCAAATCCAAAATGGAGACTGTCTTGTGATCTGGGGATGGAGTGAGATATGTATCAGATCTGCTTGGACAGGGTGGAAACCCAAGATTCTGTTCCCCGGCCTCTTAGCCCTAATTCTTACACATGTACATTCTGAGGGATCACGATATGGGGGCAACCTTGACCCTCTTTGTACATTTCTTCTCCTGAGCATCTTCTTACCTGGAAGCCCTTTGACCCCACTGTCTAGCCTGCCTGCTTTGCCAGGACCTGTGTCTAGGTCCCAAAAACTCCCCTCTACCCCTCAATCTCCACTCCTACCGGGGTCTTTGGAGGACCAGTGCCCCTACTCTCAAAGCTGGACCAGCTTCTCCAGCCATACTCTTGTGTCCAGAGGGTTCTAATCCTCTAGACTGCTCTAGAGAATGAAAAGTGTTCCCTTTTGTCTAGAACTTACAGCCAATGAGCTGTGAGCTATGTGTTATGAGCTACCACAACAATCCAGGTGAGCACACTTCCTGGTCATGTTCTATAGGTCCAGGACCTTCCTGGTTCAGCTCCAACCCTGGGCCTCTGGTGGGGTCTCTGTTACTCACTGGGTGTGGTATCAGGTGCATTTTCACTGCTCACCCTTAGGCTGGGACCTTGTTTAGAGACAGAACCACATGCCCAGCCAGAGGTGGAGGTCTAAGGATAGAGACTGATACACAAATAAGCCCTTCATGCCAGCCTTATGCCTTGGATGACCCTCACGGCTCTGGGTATTTTGTGCCCCCTGACCCTCAAATCACAGGCTTGTACTTTTCTTTTAGGTAGAACTTCAGGGAACTAAAAGGCCAAGTAGCCACATGAGATATCCTGGGGTTACCCCAGCAGAGTTCTGAGTGGTGGAGGCCACAGTTAGAGCGATGAGTTAGGTCTGTCACATGCTAGCCTGGTTGAGGGGGTTGAAGCCAGAGTCCAGTGGACGTGATGTTGCACTGGGATAGCAGAGCCTTGGTACCCCAGGCACCCCAAAGGCAATGAAGGAGAGCAGTTGCCTGCAGGGGGCAAAGGTGAGGAAGCACAGAATGACTGTGGGCAACAAGTAGAGAAAGTGTAAAACCCTCCCTGTGTCAGGGAGGAAGAGGATTGAGCTGCTGGTCTAATGGTGAGACCTCAAGAAGCCCCAGGAGGCCTTTTAGGGTAGAGTGGGGGTGTTATTTGCCTTTGGTCTAACCAGCCTCACTTTATATTCACCTGCCAGGGCCCATGATGCCCACAGGCCTCCCTTCTCACAGGGCTGCAGAGGGGCAGGACTGAGCCCCTAGCCTGTAGCCTCTGGGCCCTGCCTGCTCTGCTTATGGCAGGTTTATGATGTTTTTCTCCCTCTTGAGTGGTGTTTGGCTTTTGGTTTCTATGGCGAAGCAGGAATTTCCTAATGGCCTGTTTCCCATCTGGGCTGGGCAGACATTGGTGATGACTCTGCCGGCGGCCACAGAAGGGGAGGCACACCCCTCCAAGCCTTGATTCAGCCTCCCCTAGAGCTGGAGAATGCCTGACCCCCAGGCCTGGCCTGAGGCAGTGGCTGGAAGAGGGGAGAGCAGATGGACTCCACGCACTGATCAATGTGTGAGGCCTGGATCACCCTGTTCTCAGCTGGGCCTTTTGCTGAGCTTCCACATAGAAGATAGAAGGATGGGGAAGTGGCAGGGCTTCCGATGCAGACGCTCTAAGAAGCAGAGGAAAGACGGTGCCACTGGGGGAAGAGGGACACACTTGCCCAAGCCAGGAGGATGGCGGGTCTAGAGTTGTATCTTCTTGTTAGAACAGTCTCCAAGGAAAAGCACGGGGTGAAGTCCTCCCTGCAGGATGCTAGGCCTGATCCTGGCTGACTCAGCACCCAGAGCACAGCCCTTCTTGGTCTTCACCTGGTTCCTGGTGCCTAGTTAACTCATTTCTGGCCATCCTAAATTCCACAGGCCTGAGGTCAGGAGCTGGCCCAGTGCCACGGAGGACAGCAAGGCGCATGCACACAGGATCCACATCGACTCGGATATCCAGGTAGGTACACATGCCACCTGACCAGGGCAGAAGGCTGCACCTGGTTTACAGGTTCACTTCACAGTGGATCTCAGATGTCAAGCTAGAGACATCTCTGGGCTGTGCCCGAGGCACCTGTACTCTCCATATGATGGGCACCTGCTGGGGATTCTGCCCATCTTTCAGGTGGTCTGGATTCTGGGACAAAGATGGAGATTAGGGATGCTGCTAGGCCTTGACTCAAAGTTTACCCACTGGGGGTTCACTTTGGTGCCAAAAAGTCACTAGTCTGTGATGGAGACCAGCTCAGGCTATGGGGTAACCCTAGGCTATGGGGCTGTCTTCTGTTTCACCCTAGCCTTGAACTTCCTTCTGGCCTGAGTCATCCTCAAGCCTCTGAGAACGTCAAGTGCTTCCTTGTCCTACCCAAAACCTTAGTTTCCCCTGGCCATCCTGAGATTGTACCACATCAACCTCTGGTTCAGTTGTGGTGCTACCCTCAATGTATATGAAGATGGACAAGTTGCTCTAGAGGCTCCTTTTGCATGGATTTGAAAGGTAGCTAAGAGGTTGCAACAGAAGTACCCAGAGCCTAGTTAGCATGTCTGTACCACATTGTTTGGACAAGGTGGAGACTGGACTCATGCGTATGGAGCCAGGACCACGGGACCCAGCATGTGGGACATGGCCTCCTGGATCCACTCATATTCATGTCTCACCATGGAGGAAGAGTGACTAGGACAGAGAAAGGAGACTTCACAGGATGAGAGAGAAGTCTGTGTTGGCCGTTCCCTCACTGTTTATCTCAATCCCCATCTTGCTCTGATATTTGTTCCTTATCTCCTTTGCTGACATCCCTGAGACCAGATAGTGATCACATGCCAGCAAGTGCCCATTCTCAAAGGGGCAAAGGAGTTCTGGGATGTTGGAAGCCAGGGGCTGACGGAGTCCAGAGTAGACATGTGACTCAGCCGAGAGGTCAGAGAGGGCTTCCTGCAGGAGAGGGTATCTAAGTCCAGACCCCTGGGAAGAACAAGGCAGGCAAAGGGGCATGGGAAAAGGAAGTATGCCAGGAAGCACACACAAAGACCAAGTTCAGAGAACAGAAAGGTCCCTGGGTTGGGAAGGCAGAGGTGGGATGCAGTGATGCTCAGAGCCCCCAAAGAGGTCTCTCAATCCTCTACCCTGCAGAGTTTCATGGCTACAGCTACATCACCGAGACTTGCACTAGTAGCTCCAAGGACCCCATGCCACAGAAATCTAGACAAATTAACAGGATTGACATGGGTCAGGCCGGCCCCTGGCTCATGTGTGAGTGTAAGGCTGGCTAGACGAAGAAACCTGGGCTTTGGAATCCAAAACTCAGCTGTTCAGTCCTCCAAGGAGAGGTCTGGTGCTAGTGATCCTGGACGACTGAGGATGAGAGCAGCTCTTCTCCTACCCCCACATTTTTGCCTCACTGACTTCCTCAAAGATGGGGCTGGTGGTGGAGGCATTTTTCAGAAGGCACAGGGCAGCCCCTCAGCTGCTGCCCCCCTTTTGTACTTAAAAGGTCATGAGCTCCATGGGTGGTGACAGAAATACCCCCACCCAGCCCCCGCAGGGCTGTGCTGTGTCCTCGGTAACACAGACACAGGGCCCATTGTCCCCACAGTACTCCCAGCTTCTGCCTGCAGGAGGGAGAGGGAGTGGGTCTGACTGGAGCCATCAGAGAAGAAAACCACAGTTGACCCTGAAACCAGCACAGGGTACCCTGGAAGGCAATCCAAGTGGCATGGGATGGAGCCAACAGGGGCTTCAGGGCCAGTTGGGTTAGAGGAGGCCCTCCTCCCAGGCCTGACTTGGGGACACAGGAGGTGCTTGGCCCAGCCCAGGGGGAGGCAGAATGGTGGTAAGGAAAGGGTTTCTGGGGAGGGTGGCATTTGGGCTGAGAACCAAGGGGGTTAAGGCAAGCCAGGTAGAGCTGGCAGCCCTTCTCTGCTCAGCCTGTGCTCGCTAGACCTGGGGTTTGGCCTCTGGAAGGTGCTTTCTGCTCTGCTCATTGGGCCTCGGTGGACACCTCCATCCAAGTTGCATGCTCAGATTCTGACCACAGTCACACAGGGGCTGATGAGTAGTCAGATGTTATGCCCATTCTGCTGACTAGCCTACTGAGGCTTCAGCAACCATACGGATAGTCAGGGGCTCTCAGAGAGGGAGAGTCCATGATAGGAGATAAACCACCACAGAGAAGGGGAACCCAGGAATGGAAGAGCAGGGGCAGCAGAATTCCATGACAGCCATTAATCCAGCATCTGCCATATGTGCCAGGCGCTATGCATCCCCGCGAAGACCTGACAGAAACCATCACGTTCCCCATTTCACAGATTGAGAGACCGAGGTGCAGACAGAGGTGACTTGGCCAACTGGTGTGTCTTAGAGCTAGGACTCACACCAAGGCTGAGGTACCACCTGTGTTGTAAACGGTGAATCCAGCTCTGGGGAGGCCACTGTGTGGGTGGCTGTGGGTGGGGCAGTGGCTCTGATGACTGCTGTAGACTCCCACACCCTGCTGGGAGGGGGTGAGCAAGAGGCTCCTTCCTCCAGGTCCTTCAGAATCCCCCTTCCTATTGAAGCCTCTTCTGCACTGAGCCCAGCCCTGCCCCCACAGCCCATGGCCCATCTGGTCCCCATTAGAGGCCAGGCCAGCCTAGCCTGCCTGCCCCACAGACACATGTGTGAGAGCGCTCGGGTTTCTCGGGGGTTTTGTTGGGCCCAGTGGGGATGAGGTCTTTCCTGCTGCTGCTGTTGGCTGCTGCTGCCAGTGCTGCTGTCTTATTGATGGTGGCCCACCTGGGCAGGGAGAGACTCTCTCTCTTGCTGGGGTTCAGGAGATGAAGGCATCATCCCCCACCCATATGCTGGTCTGCACATTCCCCGAGCCCCCACCTAGCTTGGAAGCTTACAGGAAACAGGGGCAGTCAGGGCAAAGCCCTTCAAGTTCAACTGAGCCCCAGTTACCTGAATCCAAGCCAGGCTCTTTTCCCCTAGGACAGAGGTCTTTGCCTCCCCACCTGTATCCCTGTCCACAATGTGAGGAAATTCTTATTTACCTCCGAGGCTGAGGCTGAGACTCACCTTCATGGCTGGATTCTTGGAAAACACCCTAAAATCAGGCTGCTCAGAGCAGCTTGCCTCAGTCTTATCTCAGCCATGGAAGCCATCACGACCACCTCCATGGTGACTGGGTGTGTACTGACTCCAGTACACACAACCATCTATGGGTAGTTAGGTGTGTGTTGGTGTCTGCATGCTGTCTGCATGCATCTTCATGTCTATAAACATACATGTGAGAGTATGCATGCCTGTATTCACACTGTTGTGGACATACCTGTGTGCCTGTAAGCTTGGGGCAGTGTGGCCCTGGACATTTCAAGGACAAATAGCCCTAGTCCCCAGTGAGAGCCACATCACAGAGATGCTGTGCTCCTCGCAGGCTGAGAACCATGTTCAGGCCATTCCTCCCAAGGCTGGCTCTCGTATTAGGGTGGGAGTTTGAGCCCGGGCCCAGTCTCTGACCCTCTTGTGCTGTCCCTACTGAAGGCCACCCATTTTAGCCTGGGAAGCAGGAAATGGGAACAAAGGTGCAGACCTAGAGGGGGTCAAACTCACAATGGCACCCTGAACCTCAGCCGGCCCCCACCACAGGACCTTGGGAACACAATGATTAATGACCCTTCCTGGCTGCAGAGAGGAGTTCCCTTTTGTGCATTCCCATTCCATACACAGCAAGTTCTGGCAGGTGGGCAGGGTTGGCAGCATGAGGGGCACCTCTGCTAGGAAGTCACATGGTCTGTGGGCTCTAAAAAGGTTTCTGGGCATGGTCCTGCCCTTACACCATCTCTCACTGGAGGGCTCATGAGTCTGGGTGAGGGTTAGGCACTCAGGTTTTTGTCTAGACTTTCCACAGGCATTTCACATTTCTGCAGGGGTTGAGCCAAACCCCAGACTCCTTCCTTGGCTGGGTGCCAGAACAAAGAGATGTCAGAGCAGGTGTAACCAGCCAAGGTGCAAAAAAGCCTGGCATAGTGGGGTGGGAATACCAGTAATGCAGTAGGGAATACCCTATTGCAGAGGGGCTCCCAGTGTCTTAGGTCCCCTTTCCTCTTCTAGGATGGTAGTCCAGCAACCAGCAGGCGGTCCTCCACCACTGGGATTGGATCTGAAGACAGCAGGCTAGGCCTGGGCTCTCCTTATGGGCAGCCACCTCGTCCCCCAGCCCCTCACAATGGCAGCAGCAGTGAAGTTACCTTGATGGCCCAGATGAACAACCTGCACGTGTCTCCACCCCACAGGTAGTATGGCCATGAAGGCATCCATTCCCAAATCCCAAATCCATTCCCATTCCCATTCTTCTCAGGTCCCATCTAGGACTGGCACTCGACCCCTGGTTCTTAGCAGGTTGCATTCTGACCCATCAAACCACACCAGATCCCTGAGCTGGCTTAGCAAAGGCTGGGCCTGCAAACTTGTCCTTCCTGCATCTCTTTTGCCCAGCGCTGACCCAGCGAGGGGCCTCCCGCGGAGCCGAGACTGTGGAATCGACCTGGGCTCAGAGGTGTACAGGATGCTGCGAGAGCCGGCAGAGCCCACAGCTGCAGAGCCCAAGCAATCAGGCTCCTTCCGCTACTTACAGGGCATGCTAGAAGCCGGCGAGGGGGGTAAGACTCCTGCCACCTTGCTCCACCTGCCTTCCCACTCCCTGAAGTACCAGGAACACCCCAGCCATGCCATTTGGGTTGCCAGGTCCTATCTACGCACCAGTCATCCACAGCTCTCAGACTCTTCTGTGCCTCCCGCACCCCTGACTGCATCCCTGCCCAACCCCTGGCCCCATGAGCTGCAAGCCTCCTGGCATCTTAGACCACAGAAGTGCAGTAATTCCCTTTTCCCATCACCCATGTTCTGCCTTTCAGGGGAGCGACCTGGGCCTGGACCTGGTGGCCCCCGGAACCTCAAGCCCACAGCCAGCAAGCTAGGAACCCCACTGAGTGGCCTCCAGGGGCTGCCTGAGTGTACGCGCTGCGGTCATGGCATCGTGTAAGTGCTAGCCTCTGCTTCCCAGCCCACCCCATCTCCCCTGGCCTTGACTGAGGCTCTGGATGAGGTGTGTGGTGAACGGTCAGTTCTCTGATGTGGCCCTCTCCCACCCCCACGCCTTAGGGGCACCATCGTCAAGGCTCGGGACAAGCTCTACCACCCCGAGTGCTTCATGTGCAGCGACTGCGGTCTGAACCTCAAGCAGCGCGGCTACTTCTTTCTGGATGAGCGGCTCTACTGCGAGAACCACGCCAAGGCGCGCGTGAAGCCGCCGGAGGGCTACGACGTGGTGGCGGTGTATCCCAACGCCAAGGTGGAACTCGTCTGAGCACTCTTGGGTTGGGTCTTCACCTCTGCTTCTCTTAACGTCCCGTGTAGTCTGTGTAAATATGTGTTCACCCCTGCGTCTTGAATAAACTCCCACTGTTGGACCTGCAACTTGTCCCTGCCCTCTCCAGCCTCCCTCTAGCGCAGGCAGCTCCTGGGTACCAACCTTGGCCTGGGCACTGGCCGAGATGACCCAGACTGGTGCTGTCCCCCAGGAGGCCAGCCTGGATGGTGCGGGTCTGAATTGCAAGGAGCAGCTCCACACTGCAGTGGAGGTCTGGATGCTGTACAGGGTCTGACCCAGGGAGAAGTCAGCTGAGAACTGTGGGGTAAGGAGTGGGTGTACAAAGCTTATTGCAAAGTCGATCACAGACTGGAAAACCGTTTTGTCCTCCAGCAGAAGGGAGCAGGGGAGGCCCTAGAAGCCACGGGAAAAACTGACCTTCGGGGCTTGGAATCAGAAGAGGGAGGAGATCACGGAGACAACTGTGAATGGTGTTTGTCTCCCTGTAGCATTTTCACTTCAGAGTTTCTCCCTGCTTTCCCTCTCCCCAACCCCATTTCCCCACCCCTTAATTCCTAGCAACCTCCCTTCCTCCCTCTTCCACTGTTTTCTCACCAGGGGGCGCACTGAATTTGAGAGAGGAGGGGGAAGAGAGAGGGAGAGAGTGTGAAAGAGAAGGATGTTTAAAGAATGTTTGTTCTGTTTTCAAAGTTGTACTATCACAAGCCACAAAAGACTATCAGTTCACACTCAGCGCCAGTGTACGGTAGGGCTGATTCACATGCTCTTGCTAACACAGGGGATGACCAATTTTTTTCCATCTTTGCAGATCTAATAAGTAAAACACTGTGTGTAGTTGCTTTAATTTGCATTCCTCTGGTTACTAGTGAGAAAGCATTCATTCAACAAGCATCTATTGTTAGCTTGTGGGAGCTCAGCAAGTGAAGGAAACAGAGGGGTCTTCTCCAGGAGTTCTTGCATGACTTGCCCTAAACCCTTCACTCATTTTCCTAAGGTTTATGTAATCATGTAATCATGATGGGTGGGCACTTATTATATTTTTCTAAAAATATTTGTTACTAGACTCTTTTCAACTAATCTATTTTCCTACTCTTGTGATATCACACTGATTTAATTACCACCATTTCGGAGTTTATAGTCCAATATCTCCTCCTTGTTCTGCCTTTACAAACATGTCAAAGCTATTTTTGTACATTTCCAATTGTCAGATATTTTGACTCAGTATGTCAGGTTCTGGAAAAACAATCAAACAAAACCTCTTTGAACATTAAAGGGTGTTGCCCTGAACCTAGACATTCATTTGGGGGAGAACTGGAAAGGAGACCATCCCTCTGGGAGGATACTGTGAAATACTGCCATTGTGCTCACTCTGTATTTACTCAGGTGTCATGTACCTAGTCTTATACAGATCCCCCCCCCACTTTCTTCTTGTAGATCTTGTGTTCCTATTTTAATTTGCTCCTAGGAATTCTTTCCTGCTACTCCCCCCACCTCCGCAAGAACCACAGACCAGGCCAGTGGTCAGGTACCTCCCATTTCATGCAGAAGTGAGGTGAGAAGAGGGGACTTGATTTCTGGGCTCTGATTCTTTGGGTGACCTATCCAACAGCACACGCACACATACACCTCTCTTTTCTCTGTTGCCTCTCTGTCTATCTTTCTCCAGGTCTGTCTGGCTCTCTCTGCCTCTTTCTCTCCCCCCCCCACACACACCTCACTCTCACTGAACTCACACCCTAAGTCTGCACCCTAGTAGGGCAGGGCATGCAGTCTGCCTTTCCCTCCCTAACTGCCCTAATGGGCTGGCAGACAGGCTCAGGTCCCACCAGGTCAAAGGCGGGAGCAGAGGGAATGATGAGCATTCAGGGAAGCCATTAGGCACAGGAGCCCATGGAAAAGTACCAGAGCCACCGTCACAGGCCCCCACCCTTCTCCCAAACTGACACCAGCAGAGAGCTACCCGCTGTGCAGATCCACCAGCTGCCAGTGCTGGCCTTCATCCCAGGAAGAGCAATCACTCCTCTGGTGCCCCCCAGGGGACTCCCACACAAATCGAGAGTCCTTGAGTCTCCATAGGCTTCCCCAAAACCAACTACACCCTGTGGGGGGTGGGGGGCAGTTCCAACCAGAGAAGCCCCTGCCTAGGCAAGCATCACTGCTGGGGGTAGGAGAGGGGGACAGAGCTGAAAGGAGTGGTGCCAAGAGCTGCCGGGCAGATTTGTCATCCTACTTCAAAGCTGAGTCTCTGCCCATGCCCCCTGCCTGAGCCCAAATGTGGCAGACTGTGGAAAACTGGGGACATTTCCTATGGGACAACATATCTGTGACCCAAGGTCACAGTCTGAGATGGGGGACAGTTGAGTCTCTCAAGGAGGGAGTACCAGGTCCAGGATCTTGTAAGACCTGTCTCTGAAAACAGACATATTTTCCCAAAATGTCCAGAGGAGGCTTTTTCCAAAATGTGTCCTCTTGCTATGTGGAACTAAGGTCAATCAAGGCCCACTGGGCCTCTGGAGGAACTATTATCATGACTTTAAATGATAAAGTTTACTTAGATTTAGGTCATCTCCAGAAATAACCTTTCTGTCAAAGAAAACTCATAAAACAGGCAAAGAGCCACCTGTAGGCACCAAGATTTTCTCATAGGAAGTCATCCTCCCCTTTTCATGTGAGACCCCCTTCTTCTTTTCTCAAAGCCCCAGGCTCCCTCCCATTCCTTAGATAAGTCCCTGGTTTGTTCCATTTACTTTTGAGTTTATAATCATGTAAGTTCTCCATCTGTTTGTTATTAAATTTGGTCTTTTTTCTCCACTAATCTGCCTGATGTTAATTCATTTGCTCCTCTAGCCCAAGAAGACTCTAGAAGAATGGGGGAATTTCCCCCTGTACTCCAACAATCCTCAACTCAGAGTACCCCATCCCAGAACTTCCATTATTGTGACCAAACCAACCCTCCCCCAGGTTCTCAACTCAAGGATCCCTTGGACATTACCCTCTATGCCCTCACCCTGTCCACCACTGTGTTTTGGGTTCTGCCTGCTAAGCATGACAGGATCCTGCTGGGGGAAGCTGAGCTTCACTCCCACGCCCAGAGCCCACAAGATGGAGTTGCTGTTGGACCAATTATAAAACAGGGCATTTGAAACCTCTCTGACATCAGGTTGCTGACTGCACAGTCTCACTGCCTCTGCATTCTCTGTGCCAACTTGCTTTTTCATACACTTCAGAACTTCTCCCAGGCTCACACCTTTTTTTTTTCTCCATCCAGCAACCTCCTACTCACTCTTCAATGCCCCACTCTGCTGACCTCTTACCTAGAGCAAAGTCTTGATCTCCCACTCCCAGGCAGAGTCAGTGGTTCCCATTCAACATGCCCTCCACTCTACCCCTTCCCGTCCAGTGCCTCTGTTATAACCTGTCACCTCCTTGGTGAAAACCTGGCTCAGAGTCCAGGCCTGGAATGTAGAGGTGCCCTGGGACCAGTGTGTGCATACAGAAAACCCTCGGTTCCCAACCTCCCACCACCTTCCTCCTTGCTTAGCTCCCCTGCTTTCTGTAGGCATATTCTCCAAGTTCTTAAGGGAAAAGGAGGTCTCAAAGGCAAACACTTCCCTCCTACATACTCAGCCTCAACCCATTCATTCAATTAATTATTTACTAAGAATTCACTATGTTCCAGGCATTGTGCTACGCACCAGAAAAACATCTCAAACAAACATATAAAACAAGGGCAGCTTACTGGTCATGCTATAAAGGAGGTCAGCAAGATATTCCAGTGGAGAACACGTGATCCTTTCATATAAGGAACCAGAAAGGTCTCACAAATAAGACAACCTGAGGTGGTGAGGGAGCATCTATGTGAAAATCTGGTATTACTGTCTTCCAGACAAAGGGAACAGGAAATACAAAGGCCCTGGTGGGGTGGTGGGAGGAGGCATGTACCAGCCATGTTCTAAGAACAGTGCAGAAATGGCTAGAGAGGTATAAATGAAGTGGTGAGTTGTAGTAGATGAGGTCAGAGAGATATGGGGGTGGGAAGGCTGACCATGTTGACCTTATCAGACAGGAGGGACTTTGGCTTTTGCTCTGAGATCAGAAGCCAGAGGGTTGGCATGATCTACACTTTTATGTTTTAACCAGAATCACTTTCTCCATACAGCAGTCAAAGTGATTTGTAAGGGGCAAAGGTGGAGGCAGGCAGACCAGTTCATAGGCATGACTGCATTCACTGCTAACCAACCCCTCACTAATCCATTTGCCTCTGTCTTTAGAGCTCCAGCCCCTGTTTAGGTTCCCACACTTAGGTCCCTTGGTTCTCTTGTCTCCTGTCTGGCTCTTCACTCCTTTCTCCACACAACAGCAAAAGGAAAACGTAAAGCTGCAATTCTGACTATATCACTCCTATCTATTAAAACTTCTGTGGCTCCCCATTGCTGTCAGGACAAAGTCCAAACTCCCAGTTCCAGCCCACAAGGCCCAGTGAGGACAGCTCCTGCCAACCTCTGCCACAGCCTTGTTTCATGTCCCAAGTCCAGCCATGATGGTCTTAGCTCAGCTTCATCAAGCTTTCCTGCAGACTCTTGCAGTCTTCCTTGAGCCTCCAAGGTGTTTAAAATAAAAACTGAGTTCTCCTGCTGGTCCTCTTTGTGACAAACTTTATTTTCCTATTTTCTTCCTTGAGAACCAGGGCGTGAGAGTAAGAGAAAGATGCTACTTCCTGACAGGCCTCCCACCCTGGCTCTGGGCTCACAGCCCATGAACTGCTGAGTTGGGGAGATGGTGTTGTCACCTGTACTTTGATGCCCAGAAGACTGGATTATGGGTCCCAAGAGAACCTCTCCCTTTGGGGGTGTACTTTCTTCCACCTCTGGATATCACTTGATTCTATCTGGACTCCAGTTCCATCCTGTCCTTGAACCTCAACATCTGACTTGTTTTTTTTGTATATCAGTAAGTTCCTAATTCATGGATTTTTCACTCTATAGTCAACATATTCCCACATAATCTTCCTCAGCACCTCTAAATGAAGGTAGATGTCTGAAAAGGATTGAGGGTACGAAAGGGGTCTTGTTAATAGGGCCGAACCATCCTTCAGTGCCCCCTCTGCCTCAAGTGGGAAATTCATTTGGATCCCCATAGAAATCAAGTTTTATCTTTGATCCTACCTTACAAGGGTTGTTTTGAACTGAAGGGAGAGGCTAGAGATCCCAGAAAAGGCTGTGAGAGGCCTCACTTGGCCCCATAAGATCTGGGTCAACCTTAAGCCATGTGGGTTCAGAAACCCAAGTGATCAGTCAGACCTGGTTAACTCAGAAACCAAAGCACCACACCACATACAACCTCCTCGCTGACAACGGCAGCAGCAGGCAGACACCTACCTGATCTCTAGCCACTCCTGGCTATGGTCACATTTCCACAGGGAGCCACAGTACAGTCAGATATAAAGGAAGGGAACAAAATAGACAACAAAGTCAACAGGATCTAATGCATCCTGGGCCTTCATCTCTGAGTCCTTAGTGAACCAATATTATTCTTTCTTAGTCTTCACATCAACCTGAAAAGAAGCATGGCCATCTCCTCATTTTATGAATTGCTTCACAAAGGTTAAGAAACTTGCAAATGTCACATGATGATGATCTAATCCTGGTGGCAAGAGCACCCAGCGCAATTACAAGTCTTTTTCTTCCCTAGAGAACACTGCCAGTCTTACCAATGGTCTTGTGACTCTGACCAGGCTGCTTAAGGATGTTGACCTGTCTCTGCTTGGCATGGGCCCCAGAACAATCCAGAGAACAGGCTCAGAGTCAACAACTTCTCACACAAGATTTAGCCTCCCTCCGTGGGGTGGTAGGAGCTGGGTCAGGTTAAGATGCCCCGTGAAGCTTAGGGTTAGGTAAGCCTCATACCGCAGCACCTGATTGTGAACTCTTGTATGCATAACTGTTAGGCTTGTTCCTGGGGTCTGGTCATGATCCCTGCCTGTCTTGACTGTCTTGACTGCGGAATAGCTCCTTAGCAGTTTCTGGAGCTACTGTGAGGACATAGAGAAATAGAGGGGGTAGTGGTGAAGGGGAGAATGCAAGTTCCCAGGGTTTTCCCCAAATTTAAAACATCTTGAGCCCACTTCACTGTTTTCTCCCCAAACCAACTTTACTCTTCTGCTTCCGCTCAGACAATGACATCACCATGGACCCATATATACTGTCCCATAATTAGTTATCTTTCTTGCTTTCTCTCTCCAGCCTCCCTCCACCCCCTGACACCTCACTTCCAGATCTGATTGGTCCAGACCTGTCTTTGCCACTGCTCTATACTCCCATCTATTTCCTGGCCATCACCACCATCATCCTTTTGGATGCCAAACAGACTCCTGTTGGTATCTCTGCTTCTACCCTGGTTCCCTCCCTTGCATTCTCAACTTTGCCACCAGAGGGAATCTTTCTAAAATACAATTCTCATCAGGTTTTGCTCTTGTTGCCTCAAAATTTAACCTAAAGCTATGTAACAATTAAAAAAGTTTACAGTCAAGCATGCCAACCTCTCCAGATACTACTTGCTCCCTTGATCTCCCTTATTACTTGATTAGTGCTCAAATGAGCAAATATCTGGGTTGGATAGCACTGTTCAGGTGCCAGGAGGTGGCCCACGGACTTGCCTACTCCATTGTTAACACCAGGTCATCTTGGTCAGATGGTGCAGAAGCAGGAGTTGAAGCTCATGTATGCAGAATCCAGGGTCCTGTCTTCCTTATGCTCTTGGGCAGGAACCCAGGTGCACATATGCATCACATCATATATGAGTGGGATGACTTCATATGCTTCTGTGGCAACCAACTTCTCCAACATGTTGCAACCTCAGCTGCTTCTCTGATGCTGAGGAGTGGAACACATAGCACTGGGCCAAGGGCTAGCTGGAATTGGAAGGGAGTTAACACCCAGTAAGACATTCCCAACTAAAGAGAGACAGAAATCAATGGATAAATAAGTAGGCATACTTCTGAGCTTTTTTGACTTCTCACCAAATGTCCCACAGCTGGCTGCAAACAAGCCTATGATGTGTATCCTTGTAGTTTCTTTTCTCCTGTTACACTCTCGGCTATATCTTCCTCCTGCTGCTTTAGATACACCCAAACAGAAGGCAGGGTTGCAAGGAAGGTATTCTAGAGCCCAAATATTCACATTTCAAATAGGAAAAAGGGCCCTATTACTGCTATTATGTAGGATGGTAATAATCCTGGCATATAGTAGTCATTTACCCAAACTCTTACCCATGGTAGATTAGAGTAAAATGCAAGTATAAAGTGAACCCCTGGCTTATGTTTTTTGAATCAGCGGTGATTTTACACCGTCCCCTTCCCCCCACAAAGATATGTATCAATGTCTGCAGACATTTACAATTAAGGACGAGGCTAGGAATGCTGCTGAACATCCTAGAGTGCATAGGACAGCCCTTTGCAAGAAAGAATGATCTTTAATGTTGCCAAGACTGAGAGGTCCTGGTATGGCACTTGGAATATGTGAAGTTAATTGGTGATTATAAGAATTGTGGACTTGGCTGACACTTACTAAGTGCTTTAGAGTCTTTGAAAATGGAAATGATAGTTCCATGTCAGCCAATTATGAACCCAAATTATCCCTAAGAGCCAGGAACTCTGGCTTAAAAACCCACAAGGAAGTTTTTACAGAGATCTTCATCTCTTGCAGCTGGAAATCAAGCCCAGAATATAACTGATTTCATTGTGAGGGTAGGTGTGCCACCGGTAAAGGCTTCATGTACAGTTTTGAGCAGTCTCCAGAGTCGGGGCCCTGACTTGAAATGTATAGAACCCTGGACCATGGGTACAGACATTTGAGTAGCTTAAAGTAAGAGTTCTGAATACCTAGATTCCCCTAAATCTTCAAGGCCAGCAGCAGGTCTCTAACCCTAGCTATTCTGGATTTCTGGGCAGGAATTCCAGACCAAGACCCCTGCTGAGGCAAGTGGCTCCAAAGACCTGCTCATCCTTCCCTCACTGTCTACAGGTCAGTAACTAAGGTTAGGTCTCAACACAGTCTAAGTGGGGAAATGCAGTCCCTGATCCACAAGCAGATAGCATACACATTGAAAAACTAAGGACTTGTGTTCTGGTAGAAATTGCAGTAATATATGGGGGAATTTATTAACCTGGAGCACTTTCTAATATTTAACACCCAAGTAAAAACACATACAACTATTTTGGAACATTGGATACAATTAGACATAGAGGTGGAACTGGCAGAACTTTCTTCACAGAGTATCAGAGGAGTCAGGAGGTTCAGGAGGATGAGAATGTCAGATTGTAATTATCACTCCAGACCAGAGAACCTATCACCAGGTTACATTCCCAAGGCAAGACCAGTGGACACTCCCTTCACAAAGGCAATACAAAATGAAAAGATGAGGCCCCTGACTGTCAGTGGGGGTGGTAATATTCTAAAGAGCAGAGGCCAGGTAGGGATATTAGTCAACCAAGGTAGTGTGGTGGCAGTTACAAGACCAAAGTGGCAACCATTGTGCTTCAACCTGGGTGGTAGTAGAAGTGACAACTGAGGAAGTAGCCATTCACCCACAGTGTCCCTAGGAGTTAAATGAATGGGCATAGGAATCTAGTCAAAGTTTATAAAGACTCTAATCCAAAAAGATACCTTTACCCGGATGTTTATTGCAGCACTATTTACAGTAGCCAGGATATGGAAGCAACCCAAATGCCCCAATGGTATATTGACGAATAGACGAATGGCACAAAAAGCTGTGATGTATGTACACGATAGAATATTATTCATTAAACAAAAAAGACAAACTTATGTCATTTGTGGCAACATGGATGAAGCTAGAAGGAATCATGCTAACAGAAATAAGTCAGAAAGAAAGAGAAATACGGATGGTCTCACTTATATGAGGGATAAAGGGAAACAAACAGACAAGAAAAATTTGAAACTCTCAGCAAAATTGAA
Organism: Uropsilus gracilis; assembly: GCA_004024945.1. NCBI lineage: Eukaryota > Metazoa > Chordata > Mammalia > Eulipotyphla > Talpidae > Uropsilus > Uropsilus gracilis. The sequence goes on from PVHY01003897.1 coordinate 98,087, forward strand.
GCATGGAGCATGAGAGGGGGAGAGGGGAAGGCAGAAGTGGGAGGGGCACAAATGACTAAGAGAATGGTTCCCAGGTGATAAGACAGTGGGAGAACCCCAGGGTAGATAATGATGTAAAATAAAACAAATTTTTAAAAATGATGTCACAGTAAAAATAAATAAATAAATAAATGGGCAGAAGACCCAATGTTACTTAATTTGTATAATCACCTTATGCCCCAAATCAAGAACTAGTAAACAGGTTGATGGCAGCTGCCACAATAGAAAAACAATATGTCCCCATAAACTTCCCGGAGCTAGACCAGTTCACAGGCTTAGCGTCTATTGATTGAAAAGGAAGCCAAATATCCTCAAGGAAAAGAAAAAGTTTCTATACTGCCAAAAGTATATATAATTATTTCCTCAATATTTCCCCATAAGGGACTGTAGCTATTTTAGTCTGCTAAGGTTGTTATAACAAAGTATCACAGATTGAGCAGATTACACAGTGAAAATTTATTTCTCACAATTCTGGAAGATGGAAAGCCCAAGATCAGGTGCTGACAGATTCTGTCCCGGTGAGGGTCTTCTTCCTGGCTTATAGATGGCCACCATCTCATGAGTTCTCTGGTGGTTCTTCTTATAAGGGTACTAGTCCCCTTGAGAAACCCTACGCTCATGATCTCATCTAAACCTATTCCCCAAAGATCCCATCTCCAATCATACCTCCACATTGGGGTTTTAACATTGTGGGGTGGAGTAGAGGTGGGGTATGTAATCTGGTCTACAGCAGGGGTCTTTCATCAGTGTAACTCTGGTCGTGGGAAAGATCCAGAAACTCCAGAGCTGTTGAATAAAATATGAGGTGGCACTGATGCCAGGGGGTGAGTGGATTGGGGTCTTGTGAAAGCCAGGTAGTAACAGGAATTCTCATGCAAACAAAGCTAACGGGTCTAAAGAGCCATGCTGTGTGCACACTGTACATAACTGAGATAGATTCAACAGGCACAAAATGTAAGGGGATACCAAGTTGTTCAATACTCAAGTTAATAATATTTTCAGAAATCAAAATCAACATTAAAAAAACCTTAAATATCAAAATCTTAAGTAAAGACAGGATGATATTACTAATTTTTTCTTTGGTCTCAGATTCCAAAATGTCTCAGCACAGCACTGTCACTGATTCTGGTCAATGCTAATGACCAACTTAAGGTGACAGTCTTGTATTGGCCTCCTCTCTTCTGTTCACTCTCCCTAGCCATTAACTCCTTTCTTGGAGATCATTAGTCAAAACAAATTACCTCCCACAGGCTTTGCTTTCATATTGGGGCAGAAGGGAAGGATGAAATCCAAGTGAAGACAGTGATACCAGATATTGTCCAAAGAATAATGCTTTTAAAAATAGATTGTATTATTAACAATTGCACTGGATTCCTAGGCATACATCCGAAGGAAACCTCAAAACTGCTACAGAAAAGGAGGCAGGAAGATCCCTCAGCTTTTTAACAAGGACCTGGAGATGCAAACACTCTTGGACAAAATCTCCAAAGTGGTAGGCCCTGAGGCGTGTCCCATCTTCATCTTGTGAGCCCAGGACTCATACCACAGGCCCAGACCAGCTCAACGGCTGAGAGGCTCTAGGCCTGGGCGCAGAGCTGACTGCAGTCCTTGCAGTGGCTACGCCTCCTGATCTGGGCACCAAACCGACCTTCTCCTCTCCATGCCTCCCTCTATTCCTGCCCTGGGGGCGGTCCTTTCTGCAAACTGGAGGCCTTCCAGTCCTCAAGGTCCTGGCCACAGGCCCCAATAAAGTGCCCTGGGGTGTGGGAAGAGTGACAGGATCAGAATCAGTGGTGACAGCAGCGCCTCCAGGACAGCGCTCTCACCGGGTACCCGGAGGGGTGTGGAAGGCGTCTCTTGGGGCCCCGGTAAGATCCTGGGACCGACCGCAGCTCCAGCCCCCACCTCCTTACGGTTCAAGCCTAATTCTGACGCAGCGTGACCTTGCTCATCCCTTCCGGGCTCTAGGTCAGTTTCCCCCGTTTCTGTGAGGTGAGGTTTCTGGCTGCCGCGAAGACGCTTCTCGGGGTGCAGCTGGCGGTGACTCACTCCAGCCTCCAAGGACTGGCGGGAGGGAGCGCCGGGCCGGGCCGCCCGCGCCGGCCACTCCTGTCAGCCCCGCCCGCAGAGGCCTCCCGCGAGCGCCGACTGCGTCAGCTCCCGCCTCGGCCACCTGAGCTCAGGCCCGGGTAGGAGTGGAAGCGGAGAGAGACCCCCGGGCCGGGCGGGGGCCGGCCGCTCAAAGGCCCGGCTCTTCGGCCTCGCTCCTCCCCGCCGCCCCCTCCCCCCGCGGGGCCCATCGCCGCGGCCCCGGGGTGCGGGGGACGCCGGGGCACGGGAGCCGAGCTTCCTCACCTCGCGCCGGGGACGCCGCTCGACTCCGGGAGCCACAGGGTCGAAGGGGGTCAAGGGGGGCAGGGGGCGGAGCCTGAGGTGGAGCCGGCCCGGGAGCCCCACCCCAGCGGCCCGGCCGCGCTCCCTCTCCCGCCCCAGTCGGGATGGGGGTGTGGTCCCGAGTTTGTATCGCACCTTCCAGCCTCCAGCTCGGCAACCCCGAGCGTTCACCACCCGCAACCTGTTTCCCGGGAACAGCCCCAGACAGCGCGCCCCAATTCCGTTCAGCCCGCGAGGAGGTTCTGACACGCTCGGGGGACGCCCCTGTCGCGCCTCGTTGCCAGCTGCGGAGGGGAGGCGGGAAGCATGCGGGACTACGACGAGGTGACAGCCTTCCTGGGCCAGTGGGGGCCCTTCCAGCGCCTCATCTTCTTCCTGCTCAGCGCCAGCATCATCCCCAACGGCTTCAATGGCATGTCCATCGTGTTCCTGGCGGGGACCCCCGAGCACCGCTGCCGGGTGCCGGACACGGCGAACCTGAGTAGCGCCTGGCGCAACCACAGTATCCCGCTGCAGCGGCTGCAGGACGGCCGCGAGGTGCCTCACAGCTGCCGCCGCTACCGGCTGGCGGCGATTGCCAACTTGTCGGCGCTGG
>PVHY01003898.1:0-100997 GCA_004024945.1 Uropsilus gracilis
TTGTGGACAGGTTTTACTGAAGACATACCTCAATACAGAATGCCAACAACTGGTTAGGGCAAAGAATCTGAGAAAACAACTGGTTTTTTCAGTATAGGAGGAAATCATATCATGAAGAAGTCAATCATGTTATTAAATTAGTCCTTGACTAATTACTGAAGCGTCCCATCACTTCAAGCAAAGTGCTCATACCAGGGGTCCTGAGTAGGGATAATCATATTAAGAAGTGAATGACACATTAGCTCTATCAAGCTGATTATTAACCTGAGAATTCCAAAGATTAACATTGTGGGTATAGCTATGTATTCTGAAACCTATGACATATTGGCAGATCTCCTAGCATCTTTTAAGTGAAAACTTATTCTCTCAAAACACTAAAAAGAATTCTTTAACATTACAAAAGGACCCAGAATGAAATTGCATATTTAAGAGACTACCCGCTTAGACTGTTAGGATGTTTTAGGAGTCTGTTTTAATAGGAATCCAGTTTGAATTAAGAGTAAAATGGAGCTACAATACACAAGCAGCCTAAGACTAGCCCTGAGCTTGGCCTCACAGCTAAGAAACATATGATGTCCAAATGCCTCTCAGATGCTTTTATGTTATAGGCATGTTGATTATTTCATTCTATTAAGAATCTGCATGCTCTGTGACCACATGATCAGGCAATTCCCCCAGAGAACATGCAGGATATGATTAGCTTCCAGCTGCCTCTTGTTGCCGTTGCATTACAGATCCATATTTTTAAATCATAATTGGGTCTCTCTCCACCCAGGATTCTGTTGCCTCTGGGCCCAAATAGTCACAAGTCAGCAGGTAGCATCTAGGTTCAGCTACAATTTAGAGCTGGGACTCAAAATCAGGAAACATGCTTTAGTAGATCACCAAGGCCGCAGGGCAAAGCTGATGTTGTAAGCAAAGATTATTAAGGTACAACTCTAACTGCCAATGTACTTGGTATCGCAAGAAACAAACTGGTCCTATTTTCAAGAAATGTCTCTATTACTAAGTAGTTAGCTAGTAATGGGAGGGTTCAGTCCATATAATCATACTAGATATGCATCGCAAACCAAGTTTGCTCACTTATTTATTCCTTCATTAGTGTAATGAATATTTAATGAGTATCTCTTATGAGCCAGCCATTATACTGGGTGCTAGGGATATAGCAGTGAACAAGACAGGCACAGTTTCTGCTTTACAAGATTCCTTTATTTGAGTTAGGAGCAGTACAATGTAGAGGTTAAAGACTCTGACTATCTAAGGCAGAAATCCTGGCCTTTCTACTTACTAGTTTTGTGACCTTGACAAATTACTCCCCTCTTTGTCAATCTTAGTTTCTTCATATGAAAAACTGTGATAAAACCAGTACCTAACTCACTGAGTTGATATGAGAATTGAATTTTTACCATATGTTAAAAATTTAGAGCAATGTCTATCACATGGTAAGCACTATGTATGTATAGGATGTTCTTGTTAACATTGTTCTGTAGTATCTAATAAACATACTGGAAACAACAGTGCAAATCTATGATTTACAGCTTCCAAGTTTTAGCATAGCTCTTCTTATCACTCACAACAAGAACTCTGAGATAAAGGGGTCAGTATACTGTATACCTTCAAATTTTAATACCAATAAGCTCCTAAAACAAACCTCTGCCATCTCTTGGCCTCATCAGTAAATGGGCACTTGTAAGAAGATGATGGGATAGTAGTGACTAAAAACACTAGGTATGAATACTGGTTCACCATTTACTAGCTTTATGGTCTTGAGCAAATTAATCCTAAGAGATTTTCTTTGTCCCTCACCCTGGTGTAGCTAGAAAGTAGATTTGTGTTTATTCATTCTACTGAGAATTGATACCTCCTGAATAGAAAGACTGGCGTCATTCATCGATTCTGGAAAATTCTCAGTCATTACCACTTTAAAACTAACTCTTCATTCTTTCTGGTTCTTCCTTTTGAAACTCATTTTAGACTTGTCTTAGAACATTTACATCCATCATTCATGCACATAAAAAGATGTTCTACATTACTTTTCATTAGGAAAATACAAATCTAAAACTCAGTGAAATTTCAGTTCACACCTGTAAAATTGGCTATTATCCAAAAGACCAGAAACAACAAATGTTGGCAAGTATGTGGAAAGACGGGAACACTCTCCACTGTTGGTGGGAATGTATATTGGTGCAGTTATACATATATGATATTAACTACGGTAAACAGCATGGAGGCTCCCCAAGAAATTAAAAATAGAACTACCTGCCATATGATTTAGTAATGCCACGTCTGGGTATTTACTCAAAGAATATGAAAATACTAACTCTAAAAAACATATGCATCCCTATGTTCATTGATGCACTATTCACAATAGTCAAGATATGGACAACAGAGAAGTGAATAAAGAAGATGTGGTGTTTGTATACATATTATTATACTACTTGGCCATAAAAAGTTGAAATCTTGTCATATGCAACAACATGGAAGGACCTTGATAGGATCACGCTAAGTGAAATAAGTCAACAGGAGAAATATAAACATCTTTGACTTCATTTGCTTGTAGAATATAGAGAAAAACTAACCAAACCCTTAGACCCTGGCAACAGAATGGTGGTTACCAGAGGAGAAGGATGAAGTAGAAAGGGTAGAAAGGGCTGATTGGCTGGTAGTGTATGTTGAGTGGACATTTGGTTGTGAGCCTTATGAGGAAATGCAATTTTGGAAGTTATACAGTGTCATAAACTAATGTTACCTCAATGGAAGTTAAAATCTATCCTCCATGTCACCTCCACTCTTAAAAGTGTCAAATAATGATTTAAACACAAAACGCTAAAATATCAAGATGCATGCTCCCTATAACTTTGATTTTAAAGCCCTATCAGTTTACTTAGTCATAGATATAATTGATTCGAACAAATAGTTTGGCAAACTTTTTAACAGTCATCTGAATAAACTGTCTTAATGCCCTAAAATTGCCATAAAGAAAATGGACCAGTCAAGGATTTCCAAAATTATACTTAAATCAAAAAACAATTCTCATTTTGGGAGAGAAAATGAAAATTATAAGCTACATGGAGATGCCTTCAACAAAAGTTACTCATCTCCCACGTAGTAAGTTAGAAAAAAAATTGCTTAAACATTCAGAAATAAGCTTATACTGTCACATACTACAAAGGAAGAACACCAATACAGTACTTTCCTAGTTAATTATTTTGCTTCTAAAATCATGGGGAAAAAAACCTCTTAAAATAGTTTTCAAGTGTCAAATTTTAACACAAAAGACTTCCTTTAAATCAAAAAAAATTATTAATTGCCTTCCTAAAATGTGTCTACCATTGTGCATGATTCTGAGGCTAAACAAGAAATCAGAACCATGGGCCCTGTTCCTAAAGTATCTGTAGTCTTATTGAAAAAAAAAAAAGAAAGAAAGAAAGAAACACAAGAGAGGGACAAACAGATGGAGAAAACATTCATCTGGTATTTGCTTTGAGCAAGGCATGGTCACATCTAATCATCACCACATCCCTGAAAGATGTGTTTATTCATTCATTCACTCAAACAATTCAGGCATGTCCAAAGTCAAATCACTGGCAAGAGAACAAGTTCAGATTCAAAGCCAGGTCCAGTGCCCGAGACTTTCTGCTATATCACACTGCTAAATGATCGATGAAATTATACAAATTAAGTTAGGGGTGCTTCTAGGAGGGGATGTAGAGCATGTGGTTGAATGTATGTGGAGTCTGGCTCACCTGAGTTTTATCAGACATGTGACTTTGAAAAAGCTACTTAACCCTCCTGAGCCTCTCTCCTTATCTGGAAAATAGGTACAGTAATAATACCCTTCTAAAGTGTTATGATGATGAAATGCAATCATGTACATAAAGGCTTTCACATAATGTTTTTCACAGTAATCAGTAAATAGCAAGTACTATTAATGTAGCACTCATTTTAAAAGTTATCTTTTTAAAACAAAGACTCGGCTGTCTGTTTCTGTATTCTAAAGGAGGAGGAATATTTCAACGCACTAGGGATATTTTGTCGCCTTCCCCACATGTCAATATAAACCTCCATCAATCCAAACCTTGAGCTGACATCTGGGTAGCATAAATAAGAATTTGGGGAACTCAAAAAGGACGAATAAGATGGGAGGTCATCTGTGACATGTCATGGCACTGCTCACTAGGTTTCTTGCAGAGAATCTGGAGAGAATGTTTCTTCCTTCATTGTGACTGGGTATTGCTTCCTAACCTTCCCAAATAATGAAGGAGCACATTCCCTTTCATCAAGGAGCTGCCAAGAAGCTGGACCTCAGAACAGAACCACGGAACAAGTTGCTGAGGAGTTAGAATAATCAAAAGGGGATTGTCTGAAGGACTTGGGTCTTGGGTTGGAGCTGACAGGGTTAAATGGATTTAATATGCAGTGGAAAATGGGAAAGACCTCACAGACAAAACGATGAAAGTCAAAATAATACCCTGGTGAGTCTAGGGAAGAACTCTGCCTTAGAAAACAAAGGGCCCTACCTGTCTCTTCAATACAATTAGCAATGCAGAGTCTATCTCCTTATGACTTCCACACACAGGAGAAACGCAGCTAATGAACAAGCAGTTCTGTTTGAGCTGGGGGAAGAAGATGAGGATATGACTGGGATTTTAAAAAGGAGACTTCTCTTGAAAGGTAGATCTAGCAAATTTCCCTAATCCCAGGTCACAAGCTAGACTCTATCTGAATTATCTAAGCACTACTTCCCCCTCAGTTCAGCAGTTTGACTTACTGGGCAACATTACACATTTCAATTGAGACATTATCTAAAATCTCAAGTATTAAAACTGGGAAGTACCTCCTACTCATACTTAATCCTGAATCAGGATTAAGTTTGGCTGCATAGAATCACAAAAGATAATAACAATAACGTCTTAAATGAGACAGAAGATTACGCCTCTCTCATGAAATCTAGAGGTGGGGAGTCCAGAACTGTAGTCCTGGACAATCATCACAGTTCTGGACAATCATAACGGCCCAGCTCTGTCTTACTATTCCACCATCTTTAGCTTGTTGCCTCCTAGTCAATTTTAAGCAAGCAGAAAGTTATGCTCCTTCCTTTAATGATATTTCATAGATAGCTCACAGACCATTTCCACTCATGTCTTGCTAAAATTAATAATAAAAACGCTAATATTTCTAGAGTGTTTCTTATGTACTAAGTAATATTCAAAAGGTTGTACAGATATAAACCTATTTATCATAGAAAATCAACACAGATATGTACTATTATATTTTATAAATGTAAAAATTATGACACAGAAACGAAGCAGAGGTTTGAAACTTACATAGCCTGGCTTCAAAATTCACGTGCCTAACCACATGCTATACCGCCAAAATAAGCTAGACCTCACCTAGCTGCAAGGGGATGAACTAGTAGTCATTTCATTGGACAGAAGTGAAAAACATTAAAAAATTGTATTATTTGAGGAAAACTCTGTCCAACAAATATTGGTTTGTTTCTGAAAAAAAAAAGAATGTGGAAGTGAAGTGGTATTTGGTAAGGGTCTCAGGGAACACTCCTTAAAGGGGAATGCAGGCCCTTCCAAACAAAGCTCAGGTGATAAACTCCTCCCCAGGCTGTTGCCAAGGGTAGTTAAAACCTACAGGCCTTGCACATAAAGCAGACTGGTATAAGTACAGCTTGAATTTAGATAGTGTATCAGTAAAGGTTCTCCAAAGAAACAGAACCAATAGGACATGTGTATATGTATATGAAAAGATTTTTTAAGGAATTGGCTCACAGATTGTGGAGGCTGGCAAGACCAAAACATAGGACAGGCCAGCAAGCTGGAAACTCAGGCAGAAACTCTATATTAATGTCTTAAGGCAGAATGCCTTCCTCTCTGGGAAACCTGTTTTTATTTCTAAGGTTTTCATCTGATTGGATGAACCCACCGACATTATAGTAATAACACTTTACTTAATGTCAACTGATTGCAGCTGCTAACCTCATCTACGAAATGCCTTTATAGAAATATGTTTGGTGGTTGACCAAACAGCTGGACACCACAACTAGTCAGATTGACACATAAAATTGACCATCACAGACACCAATGCTACATGTGAAATGAATGTATCTAGTCACTTTGACCTACCTGTCATTTAAAATGGACTAGTGACTTCTATACTGTTGGTGGGAATGTAGACTTGCCCAGCCCCTAAGAAAAGCAGTATGAATGTTTCTCAAAATATTAAATATAGATTTGCCAAATGATACACCAGTTCAACTCCTAGGTATCTACCTGAGGAATGCAAAATCACTATTAAGGGTTATTTTTAAGCACTCTTGCATTCATTGCAGCACTATTTTTTTTTAATTTTTATAGATTTGTATTTTAAGGATTTAGGGCAAATACATTTTTTTTATTTGATAAAAACAAAATTAGTACTTAAAAGTTTCAAAAATATATTAATTGAGTGATTTTTTTTACATAAATAAATTACTTTTGGGTTTTTTTTTGGTTTTGGCTGTTTTTTTTTTTTTTTTTTTTTTAGGATTCAACAGCTGAATAAACCCTTTCTGCTTCCACTGGAGGCAAAACTGAACAAAATGTTAGTTAAATAGAGAAAGCAGCATTTCTAAGAAATCTGTTGTCAGTATTACAGAATATCTATGCTACAAAGATATCATTAAATAGGATCTGTTCAATGACTGGAATCTCTCCTTATATGATCAGCTATACAATTTCTGATCTATATCTCTGGTTCATAGAACTGGGACTCCAGTTTTTCTTTAAATACACCTGAATGATTTCTCGGTCATGATTTAACAGACTTCTTTGAGATGCTTGCTTTAACATTTACATAATCTATAATCCCAAATGTATAAAAAACAATGACAAAAAGCATCATAAATAAATAACACAAGCTGAAATAGTTATGTCCAACTTTTGGACCTTCCGATAAATTAGCAAAACTGTAACAGAAAAAGTAAAAAATACAGTAAATTGTGCCAACAAAAGTGGAACTGGTACTAGTAACACTTCCAACGTTCCCGATGGCCCTGCACCAGCCCTATCCACCCCCCCCAACCCCCAAACCCAATCCCCAGGACTGAACTCATTTCAAGTCTGAGTGTGAACTGTCAAGAAAGAGTAAGACTATAAAAGGGAGGTAAGAAAAACCGGGAAGTGCTGCTCAGGCAGCTCTCAACTGCGAAGCCGAGCAAGGAGGGAAATTGTGTCGACCTGCAAGGCAGTCTCGACTAATTTGATCACTGGAATTTGGGTCCAACTGCATACACGGAAAAGAGAGACAATGGAGAAGGGAAAACGCTTCACAGTCATGTTAAAAAGGTGGCAGACTCGTCTCAACCACCTCGGGTGTCTCTGACGGAAGGCCCCTGCACGTGTATAAGTGTTGAGTACGGTTTTCCCGCAGGCCTGGCAAAAGCCTTATTCTTGGTGAAGTCAAGCACAAAATAAAAGCCCCTGAGGCCGGGCACGGTGGTGCGTGCCTGTAAGCTTCAGCCTATGAAGTGGCCGGGGCTAGGGATCGCGGTTGGAGTCCCACCTGGGGCCCGTAGCGAGACCTAGTTCCAAAAAAAACAGCTGGGCGTGGTGGTGCGCGCCTGTAATCTTAGCCATCTGGGAAGCTGAGGCTGGGGATTGCTTGAGTCTGTGGTACCCCAGGCAACTAGAGCCTGCGGTTCCACGGGCAAAAATAGCGAGACCTAGTCTCGAACGAATGAATGAATGAATGAATGGATGAATGAATGGATGGATGAATGGATGGATGGATGAATGAATGAATGAATGAATGAATGAATGAATGAATGAATGAATGAATGAATGAATGAATGAATGAATGGGTAGGTGGATTGATTGATTGATTGACTGATTGATTGATTGATTGATTGATTGATTGATTGATATTAAAAAAGCCCGTGAGGCCCTGGCAGTGATGGGAGCAATTCTTAAAGAGGTGGGGGGCAGGGCGCCAGCCGTGTGCTTGTGGGCAGCGTGCAGCTCCGCGGAGGGCCAGCCCCTCATCCACCCTGCGGGCAGCAAGAAGAACGCTGGGGGCATAAAGCTTCCTGGGACTGAGAACATTCTTTTCACCTGGGAGGGGAGGGGTCTCACACACACACACACACACACACACACACACACACACGTATGAAATACTGCCTGGTCAGCACTACTTCCTGCTGCAGATATCTGGAAAACCTTCCGGGGACAATTCTGCTACGACCAGTAAGATTTCTGCTTTATAAAGAAATGAATATATGCATTTCCGACCACTGGTTATATACTTCTGTCTACACTACACATTTAGTAATCATGATAAAATAGGGAAGTATTTTAACTAAAAAATATGCGCCAGCGCTTCCTTTTTCTATGCTTTTGGGTTTCCCTGTTACATTCTTCCCAGTCAACACAGCTCATGGCAAAAAAGCTGCTCCTTGTACCTGCTCTTCAGCCCTGCAATGGTCAATCCGCAGAGAGCTTTGCTTTGCCATTTTTCCTCCTCCAAGAAGTGCGAAACTCCAAAAAATAGCTGCGTGTGGTGGCATGCGCCTGTAATCCCAGCTACCTGGGAAGCTAAGGCTGGGGATTGCTTGAGTCTGTGGTACCCCGGGCAACGTGAGCCTGCAGTTTCATGGGCAAAAATAGCGAGACCTAGTCTCAAAAAAAAAAGAAGTGGGAAACTTGGACGAGAAGGGGGGAGGGTGTGTCACCAAGTCCTGCATTCACTACAATTGCTGGAATGAACAACTGGATAACAGAATGAGAATTCTGTGCCTCCTAGACTAGGTCGACGACACCTAATTAAGTGGCAAGACCCTGCGACTATTAACATCTGTTACCATAGTTCTCGGACAGGAAATCAGGTAGGTCATAATTACTGATGGAAACACAGGTTCTGATGAAGGTGAAGTGAGGAAAGTAACAAACTGTTATGGATAAGAAACTTATAAGCCACAATAATTTCTTAACTGAAAAAAGTTCTAATTGGTGTCACTGTTGGAGTCTTTGAGACCCCTGTCCCCGGCCTGGGGTACATGTTCTCTATCTGGGGGCACCGGGGCCCTGGGATCACTGCTTGGCTCCTTTTCGGACCCAGGAGTGGACTCTGGGTTGGGGGTGGGGTTGTCCCCTCTTGTTTTCTTCTTTTCCTCTTCTGGCTCTCCAGACCTCCTATTTCAGAGTGTCTGGCCTGCTGCATGGCATGGCCGGGGGAGAGGAACATGGAAGGTTAGATGAGTCCAGGAGAGACTCCCAGGATTAAAAGCCATAGGACTACTCCTAGTTATTGCAGGTTCAGACTGATCAGAAAACTGACTAGGGCCGGGCTTGTCCTCAGCTAATGTGTCCGTTTTCCCCTTGTGGCCGCCTGGCTTGTCTTCTGCAGTCTTTCCAGGTGCTGACATACCACTTTTCGTTGTGCTTGACAGAGGAGCACATTGCAGCACTGTTTATATTAGTAAACTTACGGAAACAACCTAAGTGCCCAAGGACAGATAAGTGGATCAAGAAAATGTAATGAATGTACACAATGGAAATCTAGTCAGTCGTTTTTAAAAAGATGAACTCTTGCCTTTTGTGACAACATGGATGGAACTGAAGAGGATAATGTTCAGCAAAGGAGAAAAACAAGTACCAGATGCATTCACTCATACATGGACTGGAGAGAAACAAAACAAAGGAACAGATAAAACTAAACCAAAGCAAACCCTAGAAATACAACTGCAGAATTGAGACTACCAGAGAGAGAGGAGGCCCAATGGACTATTGTGGAGGACAATGGGTGCTTTGGTGGTGGGAGTGGGGGTGGGGTGGTGATATCTATCTGACATTATTTTTAAAAATTAATTTCTAAAGCATTGTCAGATATATTGTGATTTTAAAAATTGTACTTTCCAAAGGGGAGGGGAAGAAAGGGTAGGAGAGGTAGAGAGGGTCAGTTCAAGAGTGTAATGTACTAGAAGTTTGGTGGTCATTGTGGTGAAGTATATACACAGAAGTGGGAAGCTGTACTCCTAAAACTCATATAGTATCATAAACCTATCGTACGTCAATAAAATTTTATTTTAAAAAATACATCTGAAAATAAAATGGACTTGTGAACTAAATCTTTATGGGGTGACTAGCCCCTGAATAGTTCCACAGTTTTACTCCTAAAATACCTTGTGTCCCCTTCATAGAGTCAGACTTGAGGATGGTGCCTTTGGGCTCCTCCCAGGACACATCTCTCTGGCTATAATGGTAATTGTGGGGCAATTGGGCAATAGACCTCAAGCTGAATTGGCATTGTCATGGTTGAACTTGATAGAACCTACTAATAAGTACTATGCAGCTCCTTCTCCTCTTATCAAACTGCCCTAAATTCTGCCTTGACTGGTAAGAAACCATAATCCTTAGCACTGCCCTTTGCTAGAGATATACCTACTCCCTATTCGCTTCCTCTAGGTGCCTTGTGAAACCAAAAATGACCTTAAAGCTCACTTAGATTTATATCCAGGCCCTGAGACTGTGCTTATGTAAAGTTCTAATTCATTTGAAGAAAGGTCTTCCTTTACTGTCTCCAGATCCTAGAAAATTAATCTTTCAACTGGTTTGCAAATTTTCTTAGAAACAATTTCTTCCAAAGAAAGCTCATCCCCAAATCTACTATATTAAACTGAAAAAGGTCAAAGCTTCTGTGATTTGAAATAGAGGATCCTCCTCCTAACCTCTCTCAGTTCACCATTTATTCTGTGCCCGTAGGGGCCCCTATGGTTTCTTACAATCCCTAGGGCTCTGCCAATCCTACATATCTAACCAGACAGACACAGCTAGGCATCAAGAAAGTAATTTTGTGTTAAGTCAAGGCATACCTAGAAACTTTAACTCCACCCTTCATAGTTACCACCATTGAGCAGATATTTAACCTCTCTAGACCTCTACAAATAGAATGATACTTCCTTCCTCAAGTAAATATTGATCAAATTATATGTAACGATGAGGGTCTGTTTTTTTTCTAAGTTCTATCAAAGTTAAGTATTACTTACTACCAGAATGCTTTGGAAATTAAGACCATGTCTGAGGGTGATGTGACACACTTTTAAATTGGCCCCAATGGCTAATTGAAGATTGTGTAGTTAGAGCATCTGGACTCAACACACCGTGGAGTGGGGATGGGGAAGATTGTTCCACCAGACACTGCTGCCTGATACGTGTATCTGAAACAACACAGCGTTGATCTCGATCAACTGTCCAAGTTGGCAGATCCTCTGGCACAGTTTGTCCATTTGAAGAAGTTGCTCAGTTGAAGGAAGCTAAAAATGTTTGTGGAAAAATAGGTTACACATAGTCAAAGAGATGACTTTATGGTAGGACTTATCAAAGCTTTTACATGAATAATGAATCTCTAAAAGGGGGTGCGACATCACACACTTAACAAAAGAATATTGTTTTTAGCAGAACCATATTTTCCATTTTGTAGAATACCTTATATAACACAATTTGAGAAACAGTATTTCACATAGAAGCCCCATACTGGGTAATTTTACTATCCCCACGTATTACAGTATCCTACCATTTCTACCTGTCATGTGTCCTTAATCCTGAAAGATCAAGGAAATCCCCAGAATACTTAAAAGAGTTCATTAGAGGTCTGCACAGAGTGCCACACGACACTAACTAAATATAAATGCCAGAAACAATTGCTCTAGACGTGAAGTAAAAGCTGAAATGTTTCAGTTAAATATCAATCATGTAAGTGGAAATTTAAGAATAAGGAAGGAATGAACATGCTTCTTGGCAAAAGGCACTTACATTTCTCTTCAACAATACCTGAACTTAGAATGGGTCAAGCCATGAAGCTTTTCTGGAAACAAGGAAGTCTGCATGTGTTATCTAGCTTTCCAAAGAATTCTTAGTTAACCAAACAAGAGTTTTTTAACTTGGCAATGACAGGGGTATGTGGAAGTAACCTTTGCTTCTCCAATTCTTTCATACATTTAGACACAACCAATGGCATAGGTTCTCTTACTTCCCCTCCATATTTCAGTGTTTTTCCCTACTCACGTAGAACTAAGCACACTCCATGAGCAGGTGACCTAGACCATTCAGAGAGTCAAATATGCAGATTGGTGCATTGGCATTCCATAGCACCTTGCCAGCAAACACCAATAATTTTCAGCCCACCAAATTTTGTATCAGGTATTATCATCCCACTAGAACAATGAAAACTATAATGAGAGATCACTTATCTGTGTTAGTTGTCTTTTAATTTGGTAAAGGACATAATGATTGCCTTGTGGCAATTGTTTTACTCCTCCCCGTCCAGTAGTTCTCAAATATGAGCCTGCATCAGAATCACCCCAATGACTTGCATACAGATTGCTGAGTCAGAGTATATACATAGTACTGGTATCAGCATGGCATTAAGATTTACCCCACCCCTGTTATCTTGGACAAGTCAGTCACCAAAGAGGAACCATGTCTAGAAAAACTTAGATGCAACACAGATGTGGCAAAATAAAGAGAAGAGGGTTATAACACAATTCACCCACAGATTCACTTTCTAATAGTAATATAATTCTTTGGTTATGAAATACATTTTTAATGTGTTGATTTATTATGAAAGTAAAAAAATATTTTTAACCTTTGCTTTTAATTACAAGAAACTCATTACTTGGTGGGAACAAAAAGAATTACAAACGCAAGGTACAAAGCAAGTCCTTTTGCTTTTATTGAAATACTATCATTTTACCTACGGATTTATATAAATATTTTCTTTTTTCCTTTTTTTCCTGTCATCTCTCCTCTTATAGATTCAGAAAAGACATATTAGGGAAGGTTATTCTCTTTCTTGGTCGCCTCTGGAATGTTCTGGAATCTTTTCAAGACACTCAGCCCTGTCACTTAAAGTTGAAGACAGCTACTCATTCACTATTTCATTCCATAAATATCTGTCATCAACAACATAGCTGACATATCATTAGGCATGAGAGATGGTGATTGAGAAAGACAAATCCTTACCCACATGGAGCTTACATTCTAGTGGGAGAGATATATAAGTAACAAGGCAAATACAATGTGTAGGAAGACACCCTGGGTGCAAACAGATATAAACCTAAAGGGAGCATCTCAACCAGATTTGAAGGTGGGAGGAGATAGTTGGAGCAGTTAAATTTTTCCAAGGAAAATGTCACCCAAAAGGAATCCTGAAAGTTGAAATAGCAGGAAGCACAGTGCTCTTAAGGAATAAAAATAATATCAGTATGACTGGAACATGACAGGTAGCAGTAGAGGGGGAACAGAAGGAACACTAGTGACACAGCCTTTCCTTAAAAATTTGTATTTCTATGTGAGCTTTCCTACCCTCTGATTTTTGGTCCATCACCATCAGATTACTAAAGTGAATGGAAATACACAAATTGGAATGACTACCTGATTCACAATGCTACCATCCCAGTTGCCCTCTGCACCACTTCTCGCCTCCCTTCTTTTGGTGAATCACACTCCTCCTCCCCTCTAGTTCCATGCATGTGGCCAATTGTAGTTGTCTTTTTTTTTTCATGATTCTATATCTCTGGCTATAGTAATTGGCTGAAAAGTAAACAGTAGCTCCAAGATTCGTCTTGCCTAGGACCCCATATTCTTGGACTCAAGGACTTGTCTGGTGCTTGTCATACAATTCAAGATAAGTCAATCATAGCTCTCCCCAAGTTTTCTTGGACTGGAGCTGGCAAGAAAGAACCATCCCTCCCAGGAAAAAGAGCTGTGGTGAGAATGTGAGTAGAGCTAAGAGCAACCAGATCCACCACATACAAGAAATCCCATTTTCATTAGATGAAAATGAAACTAACATGGAGAAAGAAGCAAACAAGAAGCTGAGTCCAGACAGCTTCTGAGCCTGTAGTTTATAGTCATGAAGTCCAACACTGGTGCCCCCCTTATTCCTGTACTTCCCAGGGCCCAACGGCTAGGCAAATTCTTCAAACCTTGAGCTACCTGCTTCCCTCCCTGAAAAGTCTCTTTTAGCTCAACTAGTTCTCCTCAGGCTCAGTCAAATGTGGGTATGATCTAATGGCATGTTTCTCTGTACTGCTTTCCTCACAATGGGATGGCACAATCATAAATAAGGAGTTTTTTAAATTATATTTTGTTGTTGAGGCAACATTGATTTACACTCCTATACATGATTTAGGGGACTAAGTTTACAACTTCTCAGAATTACCATCCCTTTATCCCCACTATGGAAGCATCCATAATCCTATACCTCCCCTCCCCTCTTTGTTCATACCCCACATGACCTCCCCCTTCAGTAGCCTTAATTCTGCAGTCTTATTTCTAGGGCTTGTTTTGCCTTAACTACATAGCTTTTTTCAAGTAGGCTCAAGGTTGTTTCTCCATCACTTCACCTCACTTCTTTACATTTTTCCTCATTTTTTTCTTCAAAAGATTTAGAAAACAGAAACCAAAATAGAATCAGATTTCACAAAGGATTGAAAATATCTCCTTTTACATCTGTCCTCCTTGCTTCCCTCCTGAGAGAAACCATTGCTCCACGGGGCCAATTAGCTATTTAAGGGTGGAGGAGAAAATGAGTAAAGTAGACTTTTTCACAGAAATTCTCCACATGCCTGGTAGTCCCTGGATTGATCCACTCAGCACTCTGCCCAAACTGGGTGGCTAAGTTGAGGAAGAAAGGAGTTCACCAAGCAAAGGTCCCAAAGGAGATGCCCACTACAATCCTCTGTTGATTCACACTCAACACAGCAAAAACAGAACTCACTGTCTCTTCCCCAAACCAATTCCTTGTCAGCTCCCTTATTCTTTGTCATTGTCCTAGTCATCCGCACCTGAAATTGTAGTATTTATCTTTAATTACCCTCTCTCTACCAGCCCCTTACAATAAGTGTGATATTGAGTCTTACCAATTTTTTTTAATCTTTCTTATCTAGCACAGAGCTGGGAGAGTGAGGATCAACATCTCAGCAAGGAGAGCCAGAGACCATAAGAAAGGCAAGAAAAGACTGAGATGCAGTAAATCAGGAATGGTACCAGTGAAGTGGAAAGGTCATTGGCCCTTCCCCAAATTGTCCCCTAAGACTTCCGATCAGTCTGGGAAGGAGAGGGCATAATTCACTGTGCAAGCATAGCCTGGTCTACCAATCAACAAGAGGCACCCAGATGACCAGAGACCGGGTTCAGTAGTGGAGCGAGTCACAGGGTCATCCGCAGTGTGGGCTCTGGGCTCCCAGGAGAGTCTGTTAACCACAACATCCGAAGAGGGGGCTGAGTTCAAGGCAAGGCTGCAATTAGACCCACAGGCCTAGTGAAAGAAGGATCTTTCTCATTTCCTCCAGCAAGCGAAGAGAACAGCAAAGTCCTGAGCCTTAGAAATGTTGCCTAATGGTTTATATCAAGAGAACAAGGAACAAGCACCTCAATACACAGGCCAGTAAATGCCCTTCTTTTTCTCCTCAGGCCCTGGGCTGCTCTACCCTGAAGAAATGCTCTGTTCCTTCCTCTGACACCAGCTGCCGTTCCAGGTTAAATCCAAATAACCTTTGGAAAAGGTCACCACCTAATATGGGACTTTCAAATATCAGGAGTAATTGATGTTCTTATTAGAATATTCCCTCAATCACAGCGCTTCAGTATCAGAGGACAGTGAGGTTTCTCTACCCAGTGTCATTTCCAAAATTGATAAGGGACAGAGACAGCAGCAGTGGCTATTTTGACACTCCATTATGAGTCATAAATTCCTATTCAACACCCACTTCCTGAGCCCAGGGTATTATTTATTCCAAGGGTTCGGTAAGAGGTCTCAACTAAGTGTAGGATAATCTGCTTCTGAAAACCATAGTTAAGAAAAGGGCAAGTTTCTTGTCATCCTCAGAAACTGATATGCAAAAAATAAATCTGACTAAGAACATGTGGGTGGGAAGGTACATGGAAAAGAGAATTTAAGAAAAACTTCTCCCATGTTACCCACTCAGAAGCTATTGCTGAGCTGTGCCTTTATTCCTTGTTTCCTGTTTTTGCTTATAGCAGATAAAAATTTGATGGCAACGATCTTAATCATCTCTGACAGCCTTCCAAGCTCCTGGGTAGGGGGTAGAAATTGTTCCTGTCTTCAGGCAAGAAACTAAGGTTCAAGAAAATGGACTCCAATAGCAGATGGAAAATGTGGATGATCCCCAGAGTCTGCTGTGCACACACCTAGAACCGAATCTGGGAGAGGGAAGCACAGTAACAAGGAGTCCTGATGGAGGTGTAGGCATGTGACATGGATCTGGAAGGCGTGGATGAGAGATATTAATAGGTTTAAAAGGGAATTTCTCCTTTACCTAGCTAGCCCAGGGTTTGAAATTCCAACACTCCAAGGCTCAGTCATTCTTTTCTGTATTTGTTCCTTTTCCCTAGAGTCTTTTAAACAGGCAAATAATCATAAGAGGGAATATATGAAATTATTCATATTTTAGTATGAATGTCAAATTTTTTCAGGAGGAAGGGTAGGGAGCGAGTAAAGAGAAGAGAGGAGGGAAGGGGTGTAGGGGAAGGAAGTAGGAGGGAGAGAGGGAAGTGAGCAAGAGGAGGGGGAAGGGAAGAGAGGAAGGGATATGGAGGGGAAGGAGGGAGAGGGAAAGAGGAAGAAAGGGGGAGAGGAAGGGCAAAGGGAGATAGAAAAAATAGGGAAGGGGAGAGGGGAGGTGGGGAGAGGGGGAGAGGAGGGAAAAGGTGTTTCTTGTCTCTTAAAAGTAGATTCACATAATCTCTGCCAACTCCTGAATATCAATATCAGCATCAGAGACTGCACGTTCCACCTTGAGTTTCCTTGTGTATGGTCAAGAGGCCTGCCAGTTATCTGGGGCTTACCTTTTACACCTACAAAGATGTGATGAAAGGAAGCCCACCTGAAAAATTCTCTCAATGCCACCTACTTTTGCTCCAAAACCCACCATCATAGCCATTTATGAGGACTCTGAGCCACATTTATTTATATTCCTTCAACCTAGATGGAGAGTCCCGGCTCATTGCCTCGGTACTAGCTGTTCCCTCTACCTAGAAATGATTCCTCCTGAAATTTCCTAAATCACCTACCTCCCGCTCAAGGAGGTCTTTCTAATCCAGCACATCAACAGTATATCACCAATTTATTTTCTTTATAATACTTGTCAGTGCCTGATTTAATCTGATTGCTTTTGTTTACTTGCTTAATGTTCTCTCCATACCATCAGCTAGAACTTCATGAAATTTTCAAGAATAGTATTTAATGTGTTTGCGTATGGGCCTAGGACAGAGTGTAATCCATAGAAAACACTCAGCAAATACATGTTGAATCCATGAATGGATGGAGAAATGAATGAATGGGTCTCTCAACCCAACCATAATTGGGGTTGTCATTGTGCAGTCATGATTGGATTAAAAATATTGTTCAGCATATAAGAAGATGTTTCATATCATGCATCATTGTGGACATTTAAGTTAAAACAACAATTAGGTCATACTACATGCTTATTAGAATGATGAAATCCAGATCTCAGGTAACAAGAAATGTTAGTAAGGGTGTACAGTAGCAAGAAGTCTCATTCATTGCTGGTGGGAATGCAAACTAGGCCAGCTACTTTGGATAACAGTGCTGGTTTCTTACAAAGCAGGGCATACTCTTACCATATGATATCACAGTAGGCAAATGAATAGATGATTCAATCAGACAATGATATATTATTCAGTGTTAAAAAAGAAATGAAGAACCAATCCATGAAAGGACATGGAAGAAACTTAATTTTCTATTACTAATTACCAAGAGGAAAAAAATAATCTGAAAAGGCTACATACCACATGACTCCAACTATATGCCACTCTGGAAAAGGCAAAACTATGGAGACAGTACAAAGCTCAGTTATTGCTGCAGGGCTGGAAGGAAGGCACGAATAAGTGAATCACAGACAATTTCTAGAGCAATGAAAATACTCTGTATGACATTGTAATGAAACAGCTCATCTTACATTTCTCCAGACCCACAGATTGTACAACAAGCCTGAACCCTCATGTAAATTATGGACTTTGGGTGTCAACGTAGGTCCAATAATTGTAACAGATGTCCCAATACGGTGGGGAGATTGATAATGAGGAGCTGTGCATGTGAAGGAGCAGTGGATATATACAGTGCCTCTGCACTTTCTTCTCAATGTTGCTATGAACCTAAAACCACTTTAACCCCAAAAAAAAGTCTTTAAAAAAATATTGCTCTAGATAGAACTCCCCAGCAAGATTCACCACTAACACATTCACTCATAGCGAAGGAGCTAACACCCTGGTGATGCCACACACCAAACTCTTCTGGCCTAAGTACACAAGGTCTGCCTGGGTATGATCTCCAAGGGCACAGAGCTGGAGTATATTCTACTAACTCTAAATTGCCTTAACTGCCATATCTAACAGGATGCAGAAGTACTACATCCTAGTACTGATAATAGATCAATAACAGAAGTCCAGAGATGCCCTATCGCAGCACTGATTTGGACCAGCCCTCAAATTTGCTTCCTAGACTCACATGCTCCATTAAACTGTCATTGTGCAGATTCATGAAAGCTGTTGGTGCTGAGAACACAGGCAGGAAGATCCAGAGTAGAGTCAGTATCAAAGAGCTAGTGATATGCCCAGATGAGGCCTCTACACTAGGCACTAGGCAACAGTTAGTGCCTAGGCAAGAAAGCTGTTAGGGATCAAGTAGCATATATGACCCCAAGGTCAAGGCAGATGACAAACTAGGAAGGAGAGTGACAAACTGCAGGCTCTTGGGTTTGACCATCCATCCAACTGGTGCTCCACGTGGGGCAAAGCAGTCAGGAGTCACAGGGATCTGTGTACCAAAGGAGGCGGATGGCCTCACCCTGCAGAGGCCAATGATCAGAACAAAGTAAGAAAGAAAGCAAATCTAAGGTGCCAGGCTCAAGGAGACTCAGACTCAGAGACTTGTCCTGATGAGAAAACTTTTTAGATGCTTCTTATGGTGAAAGAGTCCAGTGAAAGGAAGCAAGGAAATGAATAAGCCTAACTTGAGTAGAAAGTATAATGATTAGGGTGATTGTTGGAAACCACCCAGATTCTTGGAAGGAGGGGAGTGTGTGTGTGTGTGTGAGTGTGCATGTGTGTGTGTGTTGGGGAGGAGGGACTTCTCCAGAAGATTTTATATGCAGTCAACAAATGTCTGGGCTCCACAGAAGGAATGAGCCCAGCAGGGGAATGACTTGGTACCCTAAATCTTGGGGGGAATACCTGCTAACCTCCCTCGAACTTAAGAGGGTAGGGGGCCTATAAGGAGCTCCTAGGAGGCCATGTCCCATTCACTTCTCCACCTCTGCTGGGAGGCTGTCATGAGACTGTTTCTCATCATCTATTGGGTATTAACAAGGCATGGAGTTTTGTGCCCTAGCCTCTCAAATTATAAAACTCCTTTCATATAAATTTTAAAAGTAGAAATCTTGAATAAATACAATTTATAATATAAATGTATATAGATATACATTCTGCAGAACAGAAAACTACTTAGGAGCAGCCTAGAGGCCTTCCCAGGGGTGGGGTACTCCACTGCCCACATTGCAGTCATCCAGCCTCTTCTGTCTGCATGCCACCCTCTTTAGTGTAGGGGACAAAAACCACAGGGAGTTGGTACCTTCCACTTACTCTTCACTGTCACATGTAAGTAATATACTGTCTAAACGTGAAAGTGACTGATTGTATCCTTACCAGTTCAATCAACCAGGTCTTGGCCTTGCCTTGTGTCATATGTGTGAGATTGACAGGCCTCAAGCCGAAAGAAAGGCAACCTTCTCATTTATACAATGCTGCTCATTGTGAAGGATTGGCTTGCAGAGTATTTTGGGTGAAAACATTCAGATACACGTGATTCCCCCTCTCAAAACTATGCTGCTGCAGTCTAACGCAATGCTCAGAACATTTTATCCAGGGCCCTGCAGACACATATCTACGTTGATGCTTGCAGCCACTTGCTGCAGGGAGACAGGGCATCGCCAGCAATGCAGTCCCGGAGGGCCCACAGTCACTGTCCTTAGAGCAGTTCATCTTGGCCTGGCTCTTGTTTCACGCACATCTCCACTTCACTTATCTCAGTACAATGAGGGCACAACCATTTACAAAGATTTCTAGAAAACATCTACCACCTCCTGCACAAACTACTGCAATTCTTGACCTACTGGGACATTTTTACTTAAGTCTTAGGTGATTTTCACAGGTGGTGACTGCTGGCAAAGCTTCTCCCAGTCTCCATAAAGGCAGTCCAGTACAAAATACCCACAGAGTGTCAGCAAGTACCAGCACAGCCCTTGAGCCCCAAGAACGTATACTCCAAAAGAATGCCAAATCCAGTCACAAAAACAGGCACATGGCTATCTAACATCTGGTACTATACATCCAAAGGGTGCAAACCAACAGCTATAGAAGGGTGAATATTTCTTCCAATTTGGGAAGAATATTTCTTCCAATTTGGGAGGTTAAGTATGGCATTATAGAGGATGCGACACTGGAACAGGACCTAGAAAACATAGATAAAATGTCAATAATCACAGAAGGGAAGATAATTGAGCAAATCAGACTAAACAAATAGGAAATTCAAAAAGATCCTGGAATAGATCATTTAGGGACCAGAAGAGAGTTGTTTTTTTTTTATTCTATTCAGAGTGATTGGAAATGACCTTTGCAGTTATAAAATGTGGACAGGCTGCTACAATCAAAAAAGAGAGAACAAGCAAAAACTTTGGAATTTTAAATATAATTGCCCAAACAAGAGGAAGTAGATAGTGAGTAAATGTGAATGAGTATAGGTAAGGATAACCCAGTCCTTAGAAATAGTAAACAGTTGAAGGGAGGAGAGCTAAAGGAGAGCAGGCAGGTAATTAGGAGAACAGTCATAAAAATAAAATTAACAGCAGCAGCTAAGGATTACCAAATTCCTACAACGTGCTAGTTGCTTTACATTCATTACCTCATTCAAGTCTCCCAAAACACAGCAAGGTAGGTACAGTAATTAAGAAACCGAGGTTCAGAGAAATAATGGAACTTATCTCATGCCAGACACATAGCAAATGGCTGAGGTACGTCTGAGTCCAAAACTACCGCCTTTAACTCTGCTTTGTAGGAAGGTAGAGGGAAGCAGCAAAGAGGAGGACGTGGGAGATGCCAGATTCCAGGCTGATCTGTACGGGGACAAGGTCTTTCGGGAGTTGGGAAGGGGTAAAGGCTCAGGAATTAGCTGGAAAGGGCAAGATAATGGGAATGAACCTACAAGAGGATGAGGGGAACTCCAGGCACCAGCCAGGCGACCCAAGGAGGCTGAGACACAGCGTTGCGGAAACAAATCTCAGGGGACCTTGGAACCAGCGCCAAGCCTGCCTCCAAGAGCAAGCGGCTGCGTGTGGTGACTCATTCCTCAGGACAAGGCCAGTTCCTGGCCGGCAGCCACGCAGGATGCTGCAACAGGGCACTGCTGCACACCCACAGGCACAACAGTGACTTCAGTCCTCTTAGACGCAGACCCCTGGTCTCCAGGAAGTATGGCCAAAGTCTACAGCTACCTTTCACTTTGTGTCACTAAGTCATTTTCTTTCAGCCAACTCCAAGGCAAAGGGGATAAGAGCAAACTGAAGAGGGAGCTGCAATTTCAAATGACTCCACCAAGTCTTTGCTAAATGCATCTGCTCTGGTTGCCTGTAAAGTGTAATAGGGGCACGTGACACTGACCACTCCCCTCCCCCCCCCCTTGCAAATGGTTCCAGAGTACAAACCCCAAAGTCTGAACTCCAAAACCCCAGAGCAGGTGGCCTTTTCAAAGAGCTAAGTGTTAGTTCATCACTAGCTTTAGTCTGAATTCACTGCACATGTCCCCCCTAATCCAGAATGTGATAAGAAAGCAACAGAACAGGAATTCGTCTTCCCCCAAGGAAAGGTGAGCAAATCTGAGTTCAACAAAGAAAGCCGGAACCTAATTACATGGCTTCCTTTCAAGCCTGCCGGTGAAAGTGTAAAATGAAAGAGGCATCTTCTTTTTCAAGATGACACACCAAGCAGCTGCCATTTTTAGAAAATGATTTGAAATCAGAACAAGTGTCACTCGGTAGCAAAAAATAAAGGCCTCGTGAGAGCTCTGGGCCTGGGCCCCCAACAGCAGTAGTTCTCTGTTCTGTTGCTTCATATTACGCCAAGGGGAGGACAGGAAGTCTGGTCTGGAAAAAGAAAAACACCTTTGTGAAGAAAAACAAGTATGTGGCCTTCAGGGAGCTAAGCACATGTTTAATTTTGTGTTTTAAACTTCTCGGCAGACTGCAGATCTATAAAGGGAATCACTGAAAGTGAAGATAACGGCGACTTACCCAGAGCATCAGGCTGTTTTCCGCAAGACAGGGCGAGAAGTGAGAAAGCAAAATCTTTGCTTCAGTTACACAAACTCCCTCTCCTTTGCAGAGAAACTTGGTGGCTGAAATGGAGCCAGACGCTAATGCGGGAGCCCCTGCGAATCACTCAGCGCTTGTCAAACACTGACATCTACCGGTCAGTCCTGGAATGTGTCTTCATTCCTAAAAGGGATCGATTTGCAGCACCGAGGATTAAGTTCCCCTGTGTTTTGGATTGTGAAGGGGTTTTCCTCTTTTAGAAAATACCGAACTACCAGTTCATGTGCTTTTTATTTCTATAAAATATAGTTATTTAATGTTTAGTTAAAAATTATAAGAATTGCTATTCTCATTATAGAGGTTGGCAGGTGTGGGGGGGAAGGGACAGGATCTCTAATGGGAATTGGTCGGGTGTAAGAATTATCTCTTACATTCTCAAAGCATCAGTCAATTTCCAAAGCATAACCAGTGATATTATCTCATTAACTATGCAACAACCTTGTGAGACTGGAAGATTGAGATCACTGTAGTCTATGGAAGAGGATTCAAAGGCCCCCAAAATCTAGCTCATACATCCAAGGTCACAGACAAAGGTGATATTAGTTCCAGAATCAAGGTTTCAATTTATAGGCCAGGACTCTTATCATGAAGGCATACTTCCCGTTGTGGAAAGATATAAATTACTGTTAGCTGGTGAGTGCAGAGGGAGAAGGCAAATGGGGACACGCGAACATATATTCCCCCTTTTTTGGCTCTGTACCAGTATAGCCCAGACATTAACTAATGAGCAGAGGAAGAGAGCCACCGTGGGTGATAGCTGCACTCCATTTTAGCACATCAAGAAAGACTTGGCTAAAGCTAATAGACCCACTGGGCATTATTAACCTCCCCGCCACCGTGCCAGAATCAGCCACCACAATGAAGTACAGAAGCTAATTTTTAAAAACACAATGGACTTTCATCGAAAAGACTGAGAGTCAGTTACCTTAGGTCCAGATGTATCCATTTTCCCCCAACCAGGGCACAAAGCTGCATCCTGATGATGACAACAAGCTTCCTAATTATGATCAAAACTAGAGGAACACAGGGAACCTCAGGACACAGGAGGCAGAATTGAGAGGAGGATGAATGGATTCTAAACTTATAAATGTCTCTTGTCAATGGCAATTTACTAAAGGCATCAGAACTTTAAACTGGGGCTTTTTTCTAACAAGATAATTAAATGGGGCTCTTTGAAACATCAAACCATGGAGGTGAGAATATAAGTAAGCACTGTATAAATGTTCCCAGGAGTAAAAATATAACCATTAGTTTCCCAAAGAGGCATGCAGCATCTGCTTTAGAGTCTTGTGGGCAAAGGTGAGCTGCCACTGCTTTTTTCAATTCAAAATTTTTATTGAGTGCATGTATATATATTTCTTACATCATTGTCTACCCCGAGGTTCTCCCACCACCATGTTACCCGTGAACCATCACCTTAATCTCTTGTGCTCATGCTTCCCCCAATTTTCTTCCCTCACCCTCCCTTGCTTTATGCTTTAGTTCTGCTGTCAGACTGTTAGATTTATCTTTTTTCTTGTCCTTTTGTTTATTTACCCTATATCCCACATTTAAGTGGGATCATCCAGTATTTCTCTTTTTTCTTTCTCACTTATTTCCGCTAGCATGATTCCTTCTAGTTCCATCCATGTTATCACAAATAACATAAGTTTGTCTTTTCTATTGTTGAATAATATTCCATTGTGTACATAGACCACAACTTTCTGAGCCGTTCACCTGTTTGGGGGCATTTGGGTTTTTCCAAATCCTGAGTCTTGTAAACAGTGCTGCAATAAACATCCGAGTATAGGTGTCTTCTTGAATTAGTGTTTTGGTATCTTTTAGGTAGATTCCCAGAAGTGGAATTGCTGGGCTGAATGATAGTTCCATTTTCAGTAGTTTGAGGGTCCTCCACACAGCTTTCCATAGTAGCTGGGCCAATTTGCATTCTCACCAACAGTGCCACTGCTGTGTTAAGAGAGGAGGATCTAGGCATGTTGTGAGGGGCAAATGGAGAAGAGTTAAGGGAAATCATGAACCAGATCATAGAAAAGTGGAAATCACTCCCTTAGGGTTGATAGCTCTCTCCAAAGCACTCCCAAACTCCAGAAAACCAGTGTCAGGTTCTTCCATTCATGTACCTTTAAAAAGTAATGACATGACTTGCTATATCAATGCTCTTTCCCACTCCTAGGGATCCTGTTCTGGGTCAGGGGCCTGACCTCATAATAACAACAGTATCAACCAACACTAATAAAATCCTGCTAACACTAATACAGAGGGTTGAGAAATAAACATGCCCTTCTCCCTCACATGTCTCTGTTCCATGTGTCTCCTCTAAATATTTCCTTTATTTCTGTATCCTGTTCAGCCCCACCCTTCATTGGTGGGGAACATGGAACCTCCCCTTTCTATGGAGGTTACATTCTCACAATCCCGCCTTATTTTATTTTTCCTACCATCTCTATGCTGGTAAGGATATGAGGGTGCAACCTTAGGAGATAGTCTTTGCTGGAGTTCCAGTGTGTTCAAGAGGAATAATAATCACCAGATGTTGTTCATGGATATCCAGCGTGGCAAAATCCTCCATTCCAAACTAAAAGGAGAAAAATCTGGAGGCATTAGTCAAACAAAATAGCAAACCTCTTTTTATGGAGATTATCCTCAAACAATTTAACACCCTGATTCGCTGCCTCTCTGGGAAGCTCTTCCTATTTAATCAATTATTTTTCCCTTCCCCCCAAAATGTCCATACACATCCACCCCCTGGGAAGTCCTCCACTAGAGAAATGCCCTTACATTTACTTGATGAGGGAATGTTTTTGGTATACCACATATTAAACTTCCCTGGAGCAACTGAGCTTAGAAACACATTTTGGGAAAACCAAGGTAGAGTCTGACTGAGGTAGAGAACTCTCATGCCATCAAGAAATGGCAGGTGGACTATCTCTACTTCTTAGAACAGTATAAGCACTTACTAAGTACTTACTCTTGTTGTTGCTAGTGGTGACGGTCATTTGTCACATGTACCTAATGCCTTTACCACACCTTTGGTTAACCTTAAAAGGTAAGAAAGACAAATAGATCATCGCAAAGGAACGAGACTTGTTTATCTTCTCTCAGTGCAGGCAGATGTGAGTTGAATCCCTGACAGCAAAGGTATCGTGTGGTCCTCTCAGTTTTTGGGCAACGCTCTGACAGCTCAGCACACCTGTGGTACCTCCTGCGAGAGGAACCAGGAACTACTACCAGCAACTGATAATCTCTGTACATATAGTTAATGCTGGGCCGCTTCCCCCACCCAGATCCTGCCTCCAGAGCCCCTACCCCTCAAAAGCTCCACATTGCTTCATCCAAATCCTCCTGCAACAGATGATTAGATGAAAAAAAATGAGGTCTATATACAAATGGAATATTACTCATCAATTAAAAATGACAAATTTGATGATTTTATGATAACATGGATGCACTTAGAAGAAATCATATTAGCAGAAACAAGTCAAAAAGAAAAAGACAGAAACCAAATGGTTTCACTAATTTATGGTTTATGGGATAAAGGGAAAAAATAAACAAAAGCCGTGAGGAAAAGTCAAAACAAGCTAAGCACCAAACTGAAGCACACTTCAGGCAGGGGGGAAGGGGGGAATGGTGGGGAGGGTGGGGAGGGTGAATCCCTGGGATTACAATGATGTGAAATTTATATATAAATATTTTTTAATCCTCCTGCAAGATTTCGCCTATCAGGTTGAGTTACAGTAGAGTCAGAGATTTGGAGTTGCATTCAGAAACTTCATTTCCAAATCTCTGGGTATCAGGAATTCTGCTTCATTTCCAAATCTCTTGGGCATCAGGAGGCAGGAGGCCCAGAGCAGGAGGAGGGATATGCAATCTTACCTTTAATAAAGAGCACCTCCCATGTTCCGGAACAGGAAGGGCTCCAAACTGCAGGATACACTGTCATCACCATGACCCTTGGCATCAGATTATTAATCTGCACTTCCCCTAAACCACATCAAGTTACAAGTGAAAACAGAATAGCAATGGTCACAAACACCATATGTCTGGTTTTCACCTAAACCTAGGTCTTCTACTTCTCATACTCGCCAATGGTTGTCTCAAGTCTACTCATAAAGAAGTCTTCTCTGCCTTATGAAATTTCTGAGTCTCCACTACCTATAAAAGTCAGATCCAGGACGCACTTCACTGACCATGAAAAATGAGGACTCTTGTTCCCCCATAGCCAAAGCTTCCTAAGCCACGTCAAGCTGCTGATGTTGCCTTGTGCTGCTCTTGAAACAAAATGGCACCAGGTGCTACTGTTGTGTCAGCTACTGGAAGAGGGTCAGCCTGGCACCACTGATGTCAAAAGCCCTCCTACTGTCAAAGTTGATTTCTGCACCCTGGAAACCCCACATGCCAAAGTTGGCCATGTTCTGAACTCATGTTCAATTAGCTAGACAGAAAGGCTGTACTGTCTTATCACCTCTCCTGTGTATCCCAGAGATCTTGAGAGGAACTACTGTTTTCCCTGCTTGTATTTTGTTTTCATTTTCAGCCTCTCAAACTTTGTGTCTATTTGGACACAACTCTCTGGAGAAGTAGACCACTGGGTAAATCTGAATGACAGGCAGTAGACTATTTTCAGATTTGCCTCAACCTTCTAACAACGATGATGCCATTGTTGAACTTAGTGTATATACAGGCTTGTCCTTCTCAGGAGTCTCCTTAGTAGCCCATGGGGGAGTGGAACAGTGAGCCCATTAACAGCATGCCCAAACATATCAGAATCCTAGTAGAAAACCTGGCTTAGCTTTTCACTAAATTCTCTTCTTTGAGAGATTTTATTTCCATCAATCTTCCAAACCAATCCAAAAGCTCATAGGAAGAATGTGGTGGACTAAGCAGCAAATGACCAGCATTCAAATTTGAGTTGTATCATTTATCAGTCATGTGAGCCCTGGACAGGCCACTTAACCTCCATCTACCAAGATAATAATAATCTCTTGGATTGACCTCAGGTTTGTCTACTCGAGAAGTATTGAGCTTCTTTCTAAAAGATAGAAAACAATAGGGCTGTTGGACATACAAAGATTTCACCAGCTAACAACATACAAACAATAATGCCAATCTCACAGGGTTTTCTTGGGGATAAAATAAGCTAATGAATATAATACAGTAAAGTAATTAATATATCTAACACATATAAACTGTTCAATAAATAGAAATAAATAGTATTTTTGAGAAAATACTACTTGTGTTCTTCTTAATTATCTTGCACTTAATATGTTATCTCATTCCTCATATTAATCCTACAAGATGAGTATTTATTAAGCCCATTTTACAAATGAGAAAAATAAAAAACTCACGCAGTAAGTAGAGGCTCTGAGACCCAAATACAATTCTGCCTGACACCAGAATCTGTGATTTTTCTACCAGACCCTAGTGCCTCATGTATATACATGGCTAGAATACAAGGTAGAAAGTCATTCATCTCATAGGGCATAGATGAAGTGCCATGGAATCAAATGAGATGCATATGAAAGTGCTTTATAAACAGTCAAGCTGACACAATTGTAAGGTGTTTCTGTTATCATTAGGGTAAGTGCTCTATAAAATATGCTGACTGTAAAATTCCATCTGTAAATAGAAGTTAACCAAGCCTTGTAGAGGTATAAAGGAAAGGACTATTTAATTTCAGCTGCAACAGATCATTGAAAGGCAACTGGTGCCTCAAATTCAATCACTATTCTAAATAACTTAGCATCTGTCTATGGGCCTGGGGAACCTACATGAACAGATCAAGGCCCCCAGACCTCAGTAGTACCATCAGTATGGGTGAATGAAAATGAGCTTGGCACATTGAAATATGCTGGACATTCCCCCTGAGAAGACATGTTAGAATGGGTTATTAAAATCACTTGGTGAAGTGGGGCCTTGTTCAGGATGTGTGGACAACTGTGACCACTATGAGCAAGACTAGGCATTCCAGTGGGGTATGAGGAGTTGACTTTTGAATACAATCCAATACAGAGACTCCTTGTAAATTCAAGGTCTAATAATCATAGCTTACATAAATTGAGTACCTACTGTGTGCCAAGCACTGAACAGAGTATACCTCTTGAATCATATTGTGATAAAGCCAAATGTATTTATCTGATTACAGGCATGAGTTTTGAATACAGGATACCATTTGTTTTACCTAGGACAAGTTCATTAAGTGCTCTGAGACTCCGTTTCCTAATTTTTAGACTGGAGATCATAATGCCTATCTCGTAGGGTTTTCTTGGGGATAAAATAAGCTAATGAATATAATACAGTAAAGCAATTAATATAGCTAACACATATAAACTGTTCAATAAATAGAAAATTATACTGTGATTATAGTTTCCGTTGAAAATCCACCATAAATCATTATTTTCCAGTCAAATGCTCTACCACAGAGCATCCCTCCTATTCTTTTGACTTCTAGGAACTAGGACTAGAAAGTTCAGTTCAGGCATTTAGTTACCTAGTGCATAACAAATCACCCCAAAATTTATCAGCTTCTAACACCCCAGCATACTTGTGGGTCAGAAATCTGGACATGGCTAAAGTGGGTCCTCTGTTATAAGGCTACTCACAGACTACAGCTAGGGTGTTGGTCAGGCTCAGGCCTCATCTCAAGGCTCAACTGAAGAAGGATCCACTTCTAGACTCTCATGTGGATGTGAGTAGGAGTCAGTTCTTTCCCAGGCTGTCAGGCTGAGGTTCCTCACTGGCCACAGTCTGGGAGCCACCGTTGGTCTGTTGCCAAATTGGCCTCTTCAAGATAGCACTTTGTTTCTTCAAAGTCAACAAGAAAGAGTCAGCAAGCAAGATAGAAACCAGTCTTGTAACCTAATCTCACAAGTGATATTCCATCATTTTTGCTGTTTTCTATTCCTTAGAAGTAAATTGCTAGATTCAGCTTATCCTCAAAGAGGATTATAAAAGAGCACGAGGACCCGGAGGCAAGAATCACGGGGAAGCATCTTAGAAGTCTGCCTTCCATACTGTGAAAGGTAACAAACTCAAGAATGAAAAAGAAACTTTTAAAGGGATTTGCAGTATAAAATTAAGATGCAAGGTGAATTGTGAAAATAAGTCCTCAAGGGAACAACTAATAAGAAAAGAAATTCCTGTATGTTTTAGAGAGTGTTTCCCTCAATAATTAATAGATTATTTCCTTTGTTGAATGTTTGGTTTGCTGAAATCCATTTTGTAATAAGATTTCAGTCATGAACACACCCATTTTATAGATAAGGGAACTGAGGCTCAGAGAGACTGTGCTCAGGGTCACTAAGGGCAACATTGGACTAGACTCCAAGGGCTACAAAATCTACACTGTCTGTGCTACAACAGGTTGCCCCATGTTTAGCAAATTAGTGAGACGTGCCAATTTATTGTTCATACTTTAGTTTTATTCAGTGCCTTACTTTTGACTATACACACATATATATCCTGTCTTTACCTCCCATAATCCTTGTCATAAACTCTATCCCTTCCGATACAGATCATACTTATCATTTAGAAATTTAACACCAGTTATTTATAATTTATAGGAAAACATCTTGTTTTAAAAAGGGTGATACTTCATTTGTGCTCCTATGATCCTCAGGTGCGAGGTGATATTTAACAATTTTCTGAGGGTAAAAATACTAGTCAGGATTTCTTTTTGTGTCATGCTTCTCCATGCCAATAATTTTTGCCAACATGCAGAAAGCTAACTTTACAGCATGAATCAAAAATGTATGCACATTAAGAGTTCAGAGCACCTTGGTACTAAAGAGGAAAAGTGGAGGAGAAAAAGGGTTAGCATGAGAGTAACAAGAGAAAACCACTGCACTCAATTTCAAGAGTGTTTTTAAGAGTCCTTTATTTTCCTTATAAACATTTTTGTTGAGGTAATATTGGTTTAAATACCATATATGATTCAGAAATATAAGATCACGCCTCCTCAGATGTGTGTTAACACAGCATACACACAGCCAAGACACCCATAGTCCCTTGGACCCTCTCCTCCTACCCTTAATTTCTGGTAGTGAACAAATTTTCAGATACATACATATATACATACATATATATTATATATATACATATATACCTATTATATATACACATACATATATATTATATATGTTTGTACATATATACATACATATATTTTATATATATATATATATATATAAAGTCATCATGACTGGTCACTCCATGTCTCCACACAAGAAACTAAGTTGATTATATTCTGAGTGGGATACAACATTCTGTTAAATATAGGCCATCCCTGCCCTCAGAGAGCAATGACATCCAGCATGAACCCAAGTGAGGAGGAGTTCTCCATGGCAGACATTTCCAGAGGGTAGTACTTCCCATCCATAGTTACTGTTTGACACTGCAGAATGAATACTTTACCACTCCAGGTTTTTCATGGATATAGTAAACAACTTCTATATATCCTCATATATGTTTCAAGGTTTTCTTAAATCTTGGAGATTGTGCTATTTGCTAAAGCAGGATTTCTGGGTGAGACTGGAAACATCCAGACACATAATTTGATCCTGGAAGTAGAATGTTCCTATGATTTGATAGGTTACATTTTAGGGTCTGGAAATGCTATTACCCTAAGCTTGCATGAACAAATTTTTGACAACTTCCAAGCCCCAAAATAACTGCCAAATCTTGCTAAATATGAACATTCTACTTTAAGATAGCAGAGGGAACCAGATAGATAGGTAACAGACAATAGAGCAGATAGATAGATAGATAGATAGATAGATAGATAGATAGATAGATAGATAGATAGATAGATAGATAGATAGATAGATAGATAGATAGATAGATAGATAGATAGATAGATAGATAGATAGATAGATAGATAGATAGATAGATAGATAGATAGATAGATAGATAGATAGATAGATAGATAGATGCATATATGTATATGCTCAGAATATTTCTGGAAGTACATGCAAAAAAACTAATAGTTTTTTTTTGGGGGGGGAGGAAACTGGAAGCTTGAGAACTATAGAGCTTGGCTAGGTGAAAAAGGACTCACTTTTCACTCTATGACCTCTTGTATAATTTGAACTTGTTACCATTTTTGTAACAGGGTTTTTTTTACTTAAAATAATTTAAATCTACTTAAAATAATATTCGGCAATTCAAGAAAGAAATTGAGGGTGCTTAGTTAAGATTTAATCAGAATTTCTCACAGACATTTTGTCAAAATACACGAACCATTTAACCTTAGCAGCTGTAGCTCTGGCGTCAGATTATACAAGATTGAATCTCTCCATGGGGCAAGACTCTGGACAATTATTTGACTTCTCTAAGCCTCAGTTTCCTCCTCTATAAATGGTATCATTTGAAAAACCAGCTTTTGTGATAACAGGGTTGAAAGAAGGGGCCCTTGGCTAGGGCTAGTTCTTCTTGGACTTGATTCAAATGGTAAAGTACAGAGAAAGATGACTCTGATCTATCATTACACATTTCCATATGTAAGTAGGGTATATAATCACCTGTCTATGGATTTGAAAATGAAAAAGCAGCAGTAATAAAATTTGTCTCAGTAAAGCCTACATTGATATCACTTACGGTCTCCATTGTGTCTTTAACTTGCTTCAAAGTGGTGCTATTCATGAAGTTTCCAGTCTTACTAGGACATTGGTGATGAGGAGGAGTGGTATAATATTATTTGTCCTTCATTTCTTGAGACTCAATAGGCCTGCTTGACTTCCTCATATTAGAATAGAAGAAAAGCATAGAATAGGCTGAGAACTGGGCAAACCTCTACAGCACACCAGGAAAATCCCAGATGCCCAGCTGCCCATTCTGTACATTAAGGGGCAGGCATTAATCGGAAAAGACTTTACAAAAAGAAGATGACTAGACATATCTTCACATCCACTAAATCAGAACTTCCAAGGAGTGGTAACAGAGCTTGTACAATATCAATTAGCATTTATTTATTGAGCATTTGCTCTTTGTCCCAGGCACTGTACTTAGGATTTTACATGTGTTATCTCATTCAATCCTCACAAACACCCTCATAAAGTTTAAGTACCACTCTTACCCAGGACCGTTTTCATGGTGTCCCTATAAAGCATCTTCCTTAAATATTCTCCCTTGATGTATTTGAAAACAAGTGCTCTTTTGTCTGGTCCAAATTACTGTTGTTGTTTTTTTTTAACCTCCCCAAGCTTACCCATTTTTATGGTACT
The DNA here is from genome assembly GCA_004024945.1 of Uropsilus gracilis. NCBI lineage: Eukaryota > Metazoa > Chordata > Mammalia > Eulipotyphla > Talpidae > Uropsilus > Uropsilus gracilis. The sequence goes on from PVHY01003898.1 coordinate 32,674, forward strand.
GCTTTTTTCGGTGGAAATAAAAATCCAGTTCTCACTGAAACCCATATGTGGATGTGAGCCCTGCCTGCCTTACACTGCTGCACTGTCTTGCTCAATGACCTAGAGAACTCATAGTGAGTTTGCTCATAACATTAGATCTGAAAAAACTTCTTTTTCCCCATGTTTCTAGATTTATTGAACACATGTAAATTTGTTGCTTTACTTAAATAAAAAATAAAAATAAAATAGGATAACATCAAAATCATACCTATACAGACTCAGTAATTGAATAGTAATTGGAGAGTGAATTATCACATATTCCAACAATAGAATATCATACAACCTCTGAAATTCATGCTTTGAAATATATCTCATGACTTGAGAAAATACTAATCCCTTTTCTATGTGCAAATTATTCAATATGGGTGGGGGGTGACAAAGGCCATAAACTGTCTTTTGAAAACAAAAGGGTCTTCTTGTTCTTAAAATAGCAATATAGAAAACTTTCACAACTAATCATTTATAGCAACAAGAACAACAGCTATTGAACACTTTACTATGTTCCAGGCACTGTATTATGTACTTTGATTTTCTTATCCATTTAATATTCACTATGACTCTGTAAGGCAAGTATTAGTATTACCTCCATTTTATGGATGATAAGACAGAGATTATAAAGGAAAAATGACTTGCCAGAGACCACTCAGCTGTTAACTAAGAGAATAGGAATAAAACCCAGTTATCTTGACTCCAAAATTAGTATTCTTATAAATAGTCTCTAATGTCAAGAGCGAATGGAAAAATACAATTAAAATTGTCTTTAATTATGTGTGTTTGTGTATGTATAGATTTGAGAGTTTGTTTTTTGTTGGTTGATGTTTGCTTGTGAAAAAGGAAAGAACTTAAAGGGAAACACTTTCTCAAGATCTCTCATGACTGCTTTCTGGTCCAGCCGACTGACGAAATCGGGTGTGTTCAGGGTGGTATGGCCATAGACTGGTCCAGCCGACTGATAGGACAGAAAGTCAAAATCACAAATCAGTGTCAGCTATTATCCTTGTTTTGAATTAATATAAAGAAGTGATTTCTCTTTCTAATGTTAGCATCTGAAGAGATTACCAGCACCTAGTTCACTTTTCAGTTATGAAATCACTTTGTCTCATTCCCAAAGTTCATCTCTCTGCGTGATAGCATACACAGCCACATCTTTTACCAAAGAGGGCTACACAGAGATAGGCAATTCTGAAACTCTGCCTGGCTTAGAGACCCTTCTGTCTTCTCCATCTCTTTCAGTAGATAATCTAGAAAATGTTCCTCCAAATGCAAAACATTGTGCTTTGCCACTCCTAACCAAATCGCTATGTGTGACAGAAGGTCCTTGTCTGTATCGTTAGTGCTTTTGGAGGAGACCAAAGCCTGCTGCCAACAACTCTGTTCATAGTGGGGAACCACAGATATGGCCTCCTGAGCAGAAAGGAAAACACGTCCCTCTCAAGTATTCGTGGCTTCGAGCTACCATTTGTTCTCCAGGTTACTGAGTTATCACAGTTTAAGAGAGGTGGAAGCTGGCTTAGCTATGAAGAATGAACTTTCCCACCAGAGTCAGGCAGAGAATGTATGCACATCACCACCAGATACCTAAGTGCTTTCTCCATTTTGGTCTCCACTTTGAAACCTTACTTCTCGCTGTTTTTAGTGACACTCTGTGTCTCTCCCATACACAGGCGTACACACTTTCTGCAAAGGCAACCTGGACCCCAAATACTTTCTGTCAATACAATTTCCAATAAGCCGCTGCAACTACAAAAATACCATAGATACAGGTTTCTATTTGCATACAGAATCATTTGCATTTCTTTGTAACCACTCACACCCACACCTACTTTCCTCCCTACACCTCCTACACAAACCTCCCTACACCTCCTACAGGCACATTTTCTGAAAATTCAGTAAATATCAAATTTTTATATACGAAGCTAATTTCAATTCTAACTTAAATGACTTTCCTAAATCGTTTCACATGTACAAGAGTTTATTATGGTAAATATAATTTCCATTGATAGTGAATACAAAAACAAAACAAGGATGGAAATAGTCTGCAAACTGCAAAATATTAACAATGTTATTGTTACTCATTAATCAGGTAGAGGTGATAATGGGTGCAATTTAAAAAGCTCTAGAGTAAACCAATTTAAAGAGCTCTAGAGCAAAACATCTTTATAACAGGATTAATCCTCCTTTTTTTTTTTTTTTTTTTTTTGAGACTAGGTCTCGGTATTTTTGCCCATGGAACCGCAGGCTCTAGTTGCCCGGGGTACCACAGACTCAAGCAATCCCCAGCTTCAGCTTTCCCGGTAGCTGGGATTACAGGTGCGTACCACCACGCCCAGCTATTTTTTTGGAACTAGGTCTCGCTATGGGCCCCAGGTGGGACTCGAACCGTGATCCCTAGCCCCAGCCACTTCCTAGGCTGAAGCTTACAGGCACAAGTCACCATGCCTGGCAGGATTAATCCTCCCTTAATGTAAATGTTTATACAAATGGATTGGAATACATTGACTACACTGTAAGTCTCCCTGCACTGGAGCAAATTTACTTACATTAGATGCTGATTAGATGCTCTTCAATTCTATTATGTCCAAATTGGATTCTAATTTTTTTTAAAAAAGCAACAATGGATATGGGATTAGAAGACTGGATGAAAAAGAATTTTAATTCTCTGGCTTCAACTAATTTTCATTGCTCTAACTTCTTCATTATGTATTTTTAACACGTGGCCATAAGATCATCCTGCCTATTTAATGAAGTCATTGAAAAGGTAAATGAAATAAAATATGTAAAGCCAAAACTTCACATATAAAGAAAGCATCAGGCAGTATGATAGACTGAATGTTAAGATGATACCCAAGATTCAGGCCCCTGGTGTGCCAATAGCTTCTCCCAGTTATTCTAAACACAGATCAAAGTGCTGCTATAAAGAGATTTCACATATAGAATTTAGACTCCAAATAAACTGACCTTAAAATAGATTAATTGGGTAGTTTTATTATTGGGTAGAATGAGGGGCACCCCAAGACCTCCAAACCTGCCTGTTCTAAATAGGCTTTGTCACCCACCACATCAAGACAAACCATACTGTTAATGTGTAAGACCTTCAATAGTAATGAATATTAATAGAGTTAGAATGCAATAGAGAGAAGAGAAAGAACAGTCTCCAAATGAAGCACTCAAGTTTATCCCATCCCTTAGTGGGTAAATGCCCAGCCAAACAGGCTTGGCTCACAGTAGGTCCACTGAGGCTTGAAAACCCACTACAAGTCTAAGGCACCTTCTGGTGGGGAACTACAGAAAAGGAGCGGAAGGGGCCAGGCATGTCTGGGATGAAATGAGCAAAATCAAAATACAAGTCAAGATATAGGTTCTCCATGCTCTCACCTGCATCATTTCCAGCTGTCTCTTTCCATGTTCCCCCAAATCCCTGGTGCAAGTCCAAGGCAGAGGAATTAAAATGGCTTCTTCTTCACCAATCTTTCTGCTCCAAATGCCTCCTCCAAATCTTCTCTCTTCCAAAGTTCTTTAGCTTCCCATTGTTGCTCAGCTCCACCCTTCCTTGGATGTGGCAGGGAACTTGGAACTTCCCCTTTCTATGGATACCACAATGTAAAAAAACAAATGGGTTGTCTGAATGGGCCTGACCTATCACATGAGCCCTTTAAATCTAAAATTCAAAATAGCACTTGACCCACTGTTACTGGCTTGAAGATGGTGGGAGCCATGGGACAAGGAAAATGGCTGTTCTCTATTTGCTAAAAGCAGCCCCAGCTAACAGCCAGCAAAGAACCAATTACCTTAGTCCTACAGCAGCAAAAACTGAATTCTGACAATAGGAATGAGTTGGGATACAGATTTTTCCTCAGTGTCTCCAGGTGAGAACTCAGCATGACTGACACTTGACTTTAACCTTATGAGATTCTAGGCAGAAAAATGAATGGCAAGGGAATGAACCCCAGATTTCTGGCCTAAAAACTATGAGCTAGTACATGAGAGTAGTTTTAGGCCACTAAGTACTATGTGGCAAGAGAACGCTAATATAAGCAGCATACAATTACCTAGCATCACTTTCTTCCAGAAAGAAACTCACTAAATTTGAAGTTTGAAGATCTGGATTAAATTCCATACCCACTATTGGCTGTGTTAAGAAACATGAGATATTGCTGTTAAAAGGATTTCATTTGTATATCAAGATAGTGATATGGGGAAATTGGAGGTAAAGTTAGGAGTACTCCAAGTTTTCCAGCTGAGGAAACCAAGTAGTAGTGTCCACTACATTTCTAGAGGTTTCTCAAATTAATAATAACAGCAATTCAAGACTCTGAACACAAGAAAGAGTCTGATCTCACTGAATCCAGAGACCAAGTATAGTTTTGGGTTCTAGAAGCATCTGGATCTACATCCTAGTGTTCCATCATTAACCCAATTCAGTCTTACTCTGAAGAGTAACTTCAAGAAAATTTGAAGAAAGTAATTTTTTCTGTCATGCTACCAGGTAGCATATTCTTTGTAGAAGTAGAATGAGATTGACATACTAACCATAGTGGGCCCCATCCCATTATTTCCTGTTATCCTTATACTTTTCCCTTTCCTCACCCATGTTAGATGATTCCCTGGGCCACAGAAAAGATGAATCAAATGAGAATCATATGAGTGATTTGACAATAGAATCTCTGCACTCTGCTAGCCTGAACCAGTTTCTTGGGGGCAACCATAGACTGTAAAATATTTTAGGGGGTTCAAAAGTAAACAGGACCCATGCTTAACTTTCTGGGTAGAACATAGAGAAATGGCAAACTCTGCAGAGTTAGCCCACCCCAGTGTGTAAAAAAAAATGATAGGGATGGTTACATGATGAGTCTAGGCAAACAAGCCTGGGGCTCTCTCATGGAACATGCCCAGAATTCTGTGGTTTAACATGAAAAGGGTTGATGGTTTATTTCTCACTCATTTCACAGTCTAGTGCCAGTTGTAGATTGGGGTAAGGAGGAGGGTTCTGCTCCAGGAAGTCATTCAGATATCTAGATTCTTTCCACTTGTGGCTCTGCCATCTTTTAGGGCCCTTGAGTCTTCCACTGCATCCTCCTCATCCAGCAGGTAGAGGAAAGGAGAGTGCATAGAAGGTCAGGGGGGAATACTTTATTGTGGCAGGCCTAGAAGAACACTTACCCAAGTAGGGTCACATTCCATGGCGAGAAATGTGACACCGTCCCATTTAGAAGCAAGAGTGTAGGGAAAGGCAGTCAGGTGGTATGCTCAAAAGAGAAGAACACAGACATTGCTGCGCCCTAACTGTCTCAACCAGATGAGGAGGACCCAAAAAGAGCCAAGTTAAGTATCCTGTCTTCCTTTCTAAAAGACTTTGTAGCATTGTTTTTCACTAAGTAGCACTTCATGAGCAAAACCTGTAGGAACAAGAAGTTTCTGAAGTAGCATTTGTCTTCAGAGCAGAAATTGCCAAAATAGAAACAAGCGCTATGAAGAAGACAAAGTGAACTTTCACTACAAGCTGCCTACCTCAAGGTTTCAGATTAAAAAAAAAAAAACCTTGAGAAAGTCACTTTGAAAGTTGTAATTATGAATGCTGATTACAGCCATCATGAGCCATAAAGCTTGGAATTTCACACTGTGTCAAAGCCTCCAGGTATATAACTAATTTTTACTCTAACCAAAAAGTGAGAATTCAACCACCAACAAACCAACTGAGTTCCTATCACACATTTTGCTCTTAGGAGAATACAGACAGAAACACTTGGAAAAGAATCATGTAGATGCAAAACCCCAACATCCTAAAGTGTGAGATGTCTACAGAATAAATTTTGGTGTTTTCTTTTATAAATTAAGTCCACTTTAAGAAAAAGAAAAATAAAACATTTCCAGAAAAATATGAAAATATTTAGGACATATGAGGATAGGGTTTGCAAGTTGAGGAAGTCACACAATTGTTACTGTTTTCCTCATTTGCTATGGATTTTTAAAAATGTTAAGTCATCTTTTGGAAGGGAGAAGAATATTATACTATTTCGTAGTTCTAAAAAACGGTCTTTGTTTTGTTTTGTTAGGGTACAAACATCCTCGTTTTAGGCTTTTAGGACTCTAATTTGAAAATCAACTTAAACAGTTGCATCTTTACAGTTCCAGGTTTATATGGTCACCTAAGAAATATAGTTAAGCCAGAAAAGTACATTCCTTGAATATTTGGTTTAAAAAAGTCTTTGCTGCAAATGCTTATTAAATGAATAAATAATAAAATTGAAGTGGCTCAACTGCACTCATCCTTGATTGAGCTATAGAACTAAATGTCTGCTGAAGCATGAATTGCCTGACATTTTATCTTGCTCTTTTACATTAAATTATGTTTATTGAGGAAACATTGGTTTACAACATTTGTATATGACTTAGGAGTTTAGGTTCACACCTCTACAAATGTATGTTATCACAACACACCCACCACCAAAACATACATAATCCTCCACCACAGACCATTAGGGCCCTCCCCCAGCCTTGGTTACCCATCTCCACCCTCTCCCCCTGGGAGTCTCAATTCTGCAGTCAGATTTCTAGGGTTTGTTTTGCTTTAGATCCCACTGTTCTCTTGTTTTGTTGCTTTATATTCCACATATGAGTGAAATAATTCAGTATTTGTATTTCTCCTTCTGACTTAATTTGCTTAATATGATCTTCTCCATGATGTTCCATCCATGATGTTGTAAATGGTCAGATTTCATTTTTTTAAATATCTGAGCAGGCTTCCATTATGCATATATACCACATTCTCTTTATTCTCTCATCTATCGTTGGGACACTCAAGTTGTTTCCATAACTTGGCTATTATAAATATTACTGTAACTTTCATTTTATGTTTGGATGAATACTGCTGTCAGTTCTTACCCTCTCAGTGCTCTCATTACTTCCCACAGGAAACTCTCTGAACCCTAAAATACTAGAAAACTCATAGGGTTTATATTCACAGACTTTCAGAGACCGTCTAGGGGTCATTCTTGTTGAATGGCTTTTTGGTCAAAGCTTGCTGATCACCAACCGAAGTTCTTCTAGGACAAGAGTCTACTTTCTTCCTGAATAGGATCAATATCCACGCTCTCATGACCCTGTCAAATTTTAAGGTCACAGTTAATGTCCTTCCTGTCACAGTGTTTGCTCAGCAATTGAGATATTTTTATTAGCTTAAGAGCAGACCTTCCTTACAACCTATCGAGCAAGAGCCCCCCCAAGAACATCCCTATGGAGCATTCTAAACATTATCTGTCTCCTGTCATCTAAATCTTTTATTCACTCAGAATCTATACTGATTTGACCGAAACAGCGATGGAGTTCGTAAAGTTGCAATCTTGGAAGAAGGATTTGTTAGGCAAATAAACAGTATAAGTTTTGTAAGAAGGGGGTTTCATGAGTAACATATCTAACTTTCTAGTTTAAAGAACACACCAACATGCATCTCTCTTTAGCCTCATAACCACCCTATGGGATTGGTTGTATTGTCCCTGTTCTACAGATGAGAAAACAAGCTGAGAAAGGTAAGGTGATTTGCTCTATGTTATCCAAATTGTGTTGTAAAAAAGGCTATCATTGCTGTCATATAAGCAATAATAGCATTTAATACCTACTGACCAATGACTGTGTAACACACTGTTTATTAATTGTTTACATGCATTTTTTTATTGAATTTATATAAGCAGGCTGTAAGTTATACATTCTTGTTACTTCCATTTTACAGTGGAAAAACTATCTCAGATACTAGCACACACAGAGAAACCTTATGTGTCTGCCAGTTCAGAGCACTAGAACACACATTTGTTCCTTCTGGAGCAAATAACCTAGCCAGAGAAATAACCTAACCTGGCCAGAGAAATAAAAGCCACACAAGAAGACCTAAGGGAATGATTAAAGCAGCAGGTGTTCCTCAAAGGCCTATTGTTTCAACTGTTCGTTATAATCATCTTAGGAATTTGTTCATTTTTTTTTGAGACTAGGTCTTCCTATTTTTGCCCGTGGAACTGCAGGCTCACGTTGCCCATGGTACCATGGACTCAAGCAATCCCCAGCCTCATCTTCCCAGGTAGCTAAGATTACAGGCGCGCACCACCATGCCCAGCTATTTTTTTGGGAACTAGGTCTCGCTGTGTTGCCCTGGGCGGGACTTGAACCATGATCCCCAGACCCTGCCATGACTCCATAAGCTGTCACTTACAAGCACACACCATAAACGCAGGTGCCCTAATCACATGTCCAGAGATTTTGATGCAGACAGCCTGGCTATGGCCTAGGGTACTGTTAAAATTCACTCTGAGGATGGCTAATGAATGCTGTGGACAGAACCTGGTTTACTCATGTCTTGTTTTAAAAGCAGAGCCGACAGGCAAACATGGCAGGTGATGAGCAAATACAGAGGGTATGGCCAGCCAATTTGCAGAGGAAGCGAACCTGGGAGGCATAGTAACAGAGACTAACCCTGATAATCCATCTGCAATCCTCTGAATGATTGATCAGTGAGTAGAATTTTTCAACCACCTCTGCATGCCTCAGGCAGGCAGTAGAAAATCGGCTAATACCCTCAGCTCATGCACATGTATGATGGGCAGTCCTTCTCACCATATACATCACCCTGCTGTCAAACCCTGTCCCTGGCTTAGAGCCTGTGCCCTGAGAAAGAGTTGCCTGGCACTCTGCTGAGATACCCCCATTACATACAACAAGCCCTTTCTCCTTGCAAGCCTCTGAAGCCCAAGCTGAACCTCAAAGGCAAAATCTCAGAGGCTGCCGAATCTCCAGGAGCCTGTTATGCACACAGGAGTAGTTGAGAGGCTATTGTTGGTCGCAGAGATGAAATGTCCAGATCCCAATTCAAAGACAGACTTACTTCCCAGTAACCAGGGGTGAGGGCAGCAGACAACCTCCAAGGATCATTTGTTTAGGGTTTACCTCAGTTACAGAGGGTTGCCTTGCCTGAGATCATGTCATTCCAGGACAACCTACATTCAAGTACGGCCTGCATCCAATGACTGAGCAAGGTCTGACCTTTGCAGCCCTACCCAGGATACCTCTGGGTATCCTGAACAGTCCTTGCTCCAGAACTTCCTTGCCAATTCGGCCAACACTTTCACTGACCTACTTTGAAGTTCAACTTCTACCTTTGCCCCGTCCTGCTTCCTCTCCTTTCACTTCACAGATATTAAATCCTTAAAAAATAGCCTGTGACTCAAACTCTGTTCCAGCATATGTTACCACAGAATCCACCCTGTGACACCAGATGTGGCCAGTTCAGTGACAAGACCAAGTGTACTTGAAGTTGAAAATGGCAAGTGACCTCTGAGATGGCCGGCAGTCAGGGTTCCTGCTGCCTTGGTGGCAAATCAAGCATTGTTCTGGCCTCAAGTCTCTGATACTAAGGACTGAAGAGATTTGTCAAGGCTCCTGGCATTGAGGACACAACTGATGACAGAAAAGCAAGAAGAGCTTTATTCCTGACTAGAAATAGCCATCAGCATAGAGGTCTGGTTATATTCATTTGTATACGCTGCTATTCTGGTTAAATTCATTTGTATATGCTATCCTTAAAATAAAGATAAAATGTATTTGCTGACAGGAGATTATGCCAAAATATATTGTGTAGGATCAGCCTCCCCAAAAATGTTCAAATGGCCTTTTCCAAAATGTCCCAGAAAAGGTCTTTTCCAATATGTGTCACAATATGTATGTGGAAGTCAGGTCAACCAAGGCTCTGTGAGCCTCCGAGTAACCATTGCCATTACTTAAAGAACACAGTCTATCCAGATATAGGGTCATCTCCAGAAGTAACCTTTTTACTGAAGAAACCTGTCGGAACAGGGCAAATATCTAGAGGTCAGGCTTTGTCATAGAAAAGCACATCCTCTTCATCAAGTGACAATACTTCCTCTCTCCTGGATACCCAGGCCCCCTTAGCACAGGATATAAATGCCTGTTTGATTGTAGTTACTTTATTGTTTACAGCTGCATAGATTCTCCCTATATATATTATGAAATTTGGTCTTTTTTACCTACTAATCTGTCTGATGTTAATTTATTTGCTCATACAGCCTCAGAAGAACCCAGAACGGGTGGGGAAAATTTCCCCTACTCCCTGATAATTGTTATCCCCATTTTAAGAAGCAAGTCTGGGAATAGCTTTTATAATATGACCCCATTTTTTTCTTTTTTTCTTTCAATTGAGATAACATTAGCTTACAACACTGTAGAGGTTTCAGGAATAGAGTTTCTTACCTCGGCAACTGTAAATTTCACACCACACCCACTACCAAATATCCAGTCACCTTCCACCACAAACCAGTGGGCCCTCTTCAGCTCTTCCCTCCCCCACCATCCCCTGTGGCAACCACCATTCTGTTGCATGACCCATTTTTTAAACTAACAGTATAGTCACATTTTAAACAAATTTAAATTCTAAAAATTTGAAATACTTTTATAGAAAAAAATTTAGTCCCAGTTTATGAACAATATTTGAAATACAAATCTCTCCAAATTAAAATATTATCAAGAATCACATAATTTCAAAGCTGAAAACTGGGTGAAGTATATGCCATGTTTACACTATTGCCACATGGTGGCACCACTTCAGCTGATAAACAGATATTCTGGCCTTTCTTTGTCAAGGCTGATCTTGAATTATGCAAATATCTAATTATGTGGGCCCTCCAGTACACATTCCTTGCATAAAACACAGATGCCCTAAATACCAGTAGCAGAACATCTGGAGGAATGTATACCAAATGTAAGTGGGGCTGTCTCTAGAGACTGGGACTGAGAAGGGTGGCTGTTACCTGTCCTGTTACATATTTCTAATTTTGTTTTTTATCTTCAATAAGAAAGGACATACAAAGGGAAACAATTTCAGATGAAATAAAAGCTTTCATTGGATTATTAAATAAAATCCCAAGTGTAATTCAAATGCCAGGCAGATGGCAGATGGCACACACAAGGCAGAGCAGGAGGCATGTCATCCTCTGGCCAGGCATCTGGTACATAATATATATAACAGAGTCAAAGCCAAAGGAATATGAATGCCTCAGCCCCTCAGGCCTTAGCAGTATCTCTGCTGTGCCCACGATTTCCTGCCTGTCTCTCAGTGTGACAGTCTCTATACCAATAGGCATGTACACAGCTATTGGACAACACAACCTCACCCCTGACCCCTATTCTGAGCCTGGAGCTTCCACTGAACATAGAAAAATGCTGTCAGAGTTGGTGAGATAACCCCCACCCCCTGCCCGGTAGAGCTCTTCAAGAGCAAGCCACTCTGGCTTTGAGAAAAGGATTCAGGGGTCAGGCTGACCAAAATTCTAATTGCAGTAACTAGTGTTTGAGAGCTTAGTCTGTGCCCAAAACTGTACTAAATGCTTTATATACATGATGACACTTAATTCTCACAACTACCCTGAGGTGGGAGCAGTTATTACCACATCTTACAAATGAGGAAACTAAGACAGTCCAGAGAGGTTAATAGAGAGTTGTGCAAGGTCATATAATAGGCAATATATTTTATTCCAGATCTATCTGAATATGGTGTGTCAGGACCAAGGACAGGCTGCCCCAGGAAGTGCCACCATTACATGCTGATTATTTTGAATTGAAGGAAATTGAGATGAACAATCCAAGAATGATGTTTTGCTTAATTATCTTCTGAAAACAGGAAATAACTCTTCCCTCCCTACTCCTGGAGGTCAGAGACAGTCTTATCAGCCCAGACTAGGGAGTGTAAGGTCTGTTTTTGACACATATGTAGATAATCCCACAAAATTCCTTCTTTAACATATCATTTTTCCTTTTGATTTGTCTTTTTTTCCCAATTTTTATTGCCCCTTCCTAAAATCTATATAGACTCATAGAGATGGCCAGATTATGGATCATATTCTGCAGGCTCCCACATGTATAATCTAAGTTTAGATTTCCCTTGCCAAGCTTTCATGTCAATTCCATTACTTTTCAATCATTTGGACCTAGAAACAGGAGCCAATATTCATGGTTTGCAGCTACTAATTCTCTGTTCATATTTGAGCCCTGGAGCAAAGCAGAGTTGAAGCCCACCTAAATTTCATCGAATCCTTATTTTATGACTTGCATCCTTTGCCCAAACCATAGTAAATTACTGGGGTAGGCCTGAACCAGATCCCTGGAAATACTACCTGTTCATCTTCTCATTCACTTGTTCATTCATGTATGGACTCATTCATAGCTATGCAGATAACAGTGGACCTTGCTTTCTGCTCACTTAGCAGAAAGTGAGATCAAGGATGTGGAGATGAGTCTAAAGTCAGAGCTTCAAATCCTCATAAATTAGGAGATCATCAGCAATACTTACACATTAAAAAATGAACAAAATATCATAAGAGGTTACCTGTAGTCAGTGGCAGAGCCAAAAGATAAGAAATGAGTCAAAAAAGAAACTCTGAAACTGATAGCACTAGAAAAGTGAAGTTCACACTGAGCCTCAAACTCTGAACCCAAGGGCTGCTATGTATAAAATATATGATATAATAGAATTTAATGCTATGAAATTCCAGCCAATCCCATATATATGTCAACACCATAGACAACAAGAAAGCAGACGTTTCCATTCTCTCTCTGGGTCATTTTATTTGTTAAACCAAGAGCTCTTTGCCAACAGGTATAAGTAGCACATACCTAGTCTCTAGCATATTTCTTATTTTATGTTCAGCTATAAGAATAAAATAAAAAAGGTGGAAATTCACTATAAGAATATCATTGAAATCATTACTATGAGCAAAGGGGGCTTAAATCTGCCAGGACATCCTGAGATGTGTGTGTGAAAAAAAAAAAAAAAAAAAATATATATATATATATATATATATATATATATATCCTCTGAAAATTGACTGTATGGGAGAAAATACACTGATTCATTTGTTGTGGTTCTTTTACCTAAAGTAAAAAGTCTGGGTCACTCTTTACTGCTACTATTTAAGAGAGTATAGAAAATCCTGGTCAGAGCAATTTGACAAGGAAAGGAAATAAAAAGGATCCAGATTAAATAGGAAGAAGTAAAAAGACATGATGGTATATACAGAAAACCCTAAAGACTGCACCAAAAAAAATGTTAGAAACAATAAAAAAAATACAGGCTACAAAATCAATATACAAAATTTTATAGCACTTTAATAGACCAACAATGAGTTAGCAGGAAGAAATGAAAACAATACCATTTATGATCATTTCAAAAAAAATAAAATGATTACAAATAAACTTAGCCAAGGAAGTAAATTACCTGCACTGAAAACTATAAGATGCTGTTGAAAAAAATTGAAGAAGACACTAAGAAGTGAAAAGATATTCTGTGCTCGTGAGTCAGAAGAATCAACATTGTCAGAATGGCCATTGTACTTAAAGCCATATAAAAATTCCATGCAATCCCTACCAAGATTCTAGTGGCATTCTTCATAGAAATAGAACCAAAAGTGCTAAATTTTTTTATGGAACACAAAAACTTCAATACCCAAACAATCCTGAGAAAATAGAACAGAGGTGTCATGTTCCTAGACTTTAAACTATACTATAAAACTACTATAATCAAAAGAATATGGCATTGGGATAAAAACAGGCACACAGATCTGCAGAATAGAATGGAGACTCCAGAAATAAAACTACATAGATATGGGCAACTAACTTATAAAAAAAGGAGCCCAAGATTATAAAATGGAGAAAGAAAAGTCTCTTCAATAAATGGTGCTAGGAACACTGGACAGCAAAATGGAAAAGAATGAAACTAGATCACTGTCTTATATCATATACTAAAATGAATTCAAAATGGATTATAGACTTGAAAATAAAATCTGAAACCATAAAGTACACAGAAGATAAACTCTTTAACGCTGGCTGCCATCGTGACTTTGTACATTCTTTTCCAACAAAAGTAAAATAGAGTATAAACAAATGGCAATATAGCAAACTAAAAAGATTCCATAAAGCAAAAGATACCATTGTTAAAATGAAAAAGCAACCTGTTGAATGGGAGAAGTTATTTCAAAGCCATATATCACCAAGGAGTTAATATTCAGAACTTATATACAATGCAACAACAAAGTAATACACAACCCAATTTTAAAAAATGGGCAGAGACTATAAATAAGCATTTCACCAAAGACATACAAATGGTCAACAGATACATAAAAAGATGTTCTACATTGCATATCATTAGGGAAATGCAAATTAAAACCACACTGAAATTTTTTTCTCATACCAGTTAGAATGGTTTTTATCAACAAGTCAAGAAACAAGTATTGATAAGGATACAGAGAAAAAGGAACCCTCACACACTGTTGGTGGGAATATAAACAATAAGTGCAGTCATTATGAAAAACTGAATGGAGATTCCTCAAAAAACTAAAAAATAGAACTACCAGTGATATATGGTAATCCCACTTCTTGGTATTTGCCCAAAGGATATAAAAACATATAAAAATTCAAAAAAATCTGTTCCCTTATGCTCTTTGCAGCACTGTTCACAAAAGTCAAGATATGGCAATAACCCAAGTGCCAGAAGATGTTTTATATATACACAGTGGAATACTATGCAGCTATAAATCTTGGCATTTGCAACAACATGGATGGAAGTGGAGGGATAGTACGCTAAGTGAAATAAGTCTGGAGAAAGACAAATGCTGTATTACTTCACTCATTTATGAAATATAAAGAAACAAAGCAAACAAAATAAAAACAAACCCTTAAATTCCTACCAAAAATGTTGGTTAACAGGCTCTTGGTAGACTGAGAAAGAACTAAATTTCTGCCCCTTAAATCACACAATGAATGCTATCTCTATCATTGGCTGAAAGAGCTCGCCTTCCATTTCTGCTGGCTATTCCCCATCATGCTTCACTTTCTGCACAGAGAATGTTATCATAGAACCTCAATATCTCAGAAAGATGCAGTCTCAGTGAGATCATTCAGCCCAGTGGCTCTCAATGTGTAGTCCCCAAATCAACTACATCAGCAGCACCTGGGAATTTATGAAAATGCAAATTCTCCAGTTCCACTTTATGAATCAGAAACTCTAAGGGATGGACCCAGCAACTGGGTGATTTAGCAAATGCTCCAGGTGACTCCAGTGATTGTGAGTTTTAGAATCACTGCACTAGCTCATCATTCCCATATTGTAGATGAGAGCATTGTGAGAGAATCTGGTGTCGAAGATCACTGGAATACCTGGTCGACCCAATCCTCTGACCCTCAATCAGTGCTTTTTCCCATATGCTACATAGCTCCAGAAACATGCTTGCTGACTAGCAATGGAAAGGGGAGTAACGTCTATCTTCTACCAGGAAAGAGCTTAAAATGTTGTTAAGTGTTCCAGTAAACTCAAGATGGTTACCAAACATATGGGATGAGTCAAGTACAGCCATGTGCATTCCAAAGGCCAGTGCTTTTAGCATTAATTTTCCTTCCCTTGACAACAGATCCTGAGTAACAACCATCTCAGACAAATATTTGTGTTTAGTTCTCTCAGCCTGCTACAAGCAATTGGCCAGAATAACACATTAAGCACAGAACACAGGCATAGCCAATCTTCTCAGAAACAGCAAATAAAGAGCCACTGAAAACTGGCTCCCTGGGGCACTGCAAGAAACAGCTAGCACATCTGGCAAGCAACGAAGGCCAGCCACACCCTACCATCTTGGAGGGCAGGGTAACTGAGTAACCAAATCTCTGAAAAGGATTCTGATTAGTGAAGCAGCTGGAGACCCACATTCACAGGTGGAGCCAGGCTGGGCAGTCCACTGCCTTTGATCATGTTAACACTGGACACTGGATATGAAAGATGAGGGGCCAGAAACCACTCACCTGATGCCCTCAGCACTCTAGATAATCACCACTACCACCAGGATCTGGGGGAAAAAAATTTAGGTACAGCACACTGGATGGTGTTTGAGTTTTTCAGATTTTTTTTTCAGATTATTACCACTGGAATCAACTCTATATTATCTCTTGAGGTAACAAAAAAATCACATGGGGTCAAATTACCAGAGAGTCCATAAAACCATCCTATCCGTAAATTATCAATAAAGAGGAAGACAAATAATAAAGAACAAGACAGTTTTTCAGAAATTCATCAAAGGTACAAAGTTGGAGAGATGAGGGAGAAGACTCTGCTCTTCCCTTCTCTTGCCATAAGGAAGTCTCCTTTCCCTCAGTATTCTGAATCAATGACTCTGCAACTTCCCCTTGCACTTTGTTTTCCTCCCTCCACCCAGCCTTTTTATCCTCCAAGTGCCCCCCAACTTATTTCTTCTCTTAGCCTCTCCTCCTACTGCAGCTCCAATCCTATTCTAGACCCAGACACAGCCTAGTGCTCAGGTGAGGCCTGACGGCGGTGCCCCTGGCCCAGCAGAGTAAGGGGAGGCACTGTTTAGGCCCAGTCCACACAATCGTCAAGGCTTTGTGTAATCACTGGCTGTTCCCGTTATTGGAGCACAGCCCCATTACGGTCCCTTTGACAATAGATCCTCCTAAAAAGCACAGACAGCTGTGCTGCAGGCCTCTCCGTGTCTACCTAGGCCCCTGTGAGCACAGGCAGCTTCTGTCCCATCTCGGCTTCAGCCCACACAGTGCTAACCTGACTCAACTCCTAGGCCACCAGATGTAAAAATGAACATTGTCATTGTCTCTGCTTTTTACACCCCAGAACTGAACTCCTGTCCTACTTTTCACAAATACAGAGCCCCCACCCCCATGAGATTAAACATTCTGCCTTCCTCTTAGACCTGGTGTTTGAGTCGTCAGCTTGCCCTCAGAAAGAAGGTGGGCTTTTATGCCATTTCTCCCTTCCCTCCTCTGTAGGTTTTATTCTTCAACTTCCTGGCTCTTCTTCGCAGCATACTGGAGGCTCCATCAGTACTCCCAATGGAGCTGAATTATAACTCCCTTTCCCTCACCTCCAATTTTTTCTTCTCAATTTTTTTCATTCCCTCATTCTTTTGTTTGCATCCCTGCTCTCTTAACCCTTCTCTCTCCTATTTTCTCGGCTTCCTTTGCCTTTTCTGACTCCCTTCCCCCTACCACCATAATTATGGTACACTTAGTGTTCTACACGGAGGAGACAGAGCAATCACTATGAACGGGATTCAAGGACTGGAGTGTCTCCGTCTGACCTTGACCTTTTCAGACAACCAATTTTCAAAGAAGATAGATTAATCAAGGTTGATTTGAACCTACTGCCCTCTGTCAGAGTCTCTGAAGCTGATCTTCCCACCGCAACAATTTTCCATTTTAACAGAGCCTGTCAGGGATGAGGATGTTAAGATAGTCAAGTGCTCTTTGCTTCCCTCCAGCCACCAAAAAGCAATTTTCGCTAATGCTAGTGAGGATTACATTAGAATTGTGTAAAAGAAAGACATGACCTCATTTTTTTTTTTTTTGTCAGCTGGCACTCAGCAGGGCTGTGAAGGTGCTTCCTCTCTCATCAGCTCTAGCTACCAAGGCTGACCAGGAATGTTAAAAGCTCAGGGTAGAGAGGAAAGCAGGACATTCACTTTGGATCGCCATTACCTGCTACCATTGGCTGGTCATAAAACCTCACTGATCCAGTCTCTCACAAACCACTGTTCATGCTTCTTGAAATTCAGTTTAACCTCCCATTTTAGGTCACTGGAAAGGGGAAGTTTGGTCCAAATTGATACAAAGTTTAAATTGATGAGTTACCACTGATTTTGATCAACTGGAGTTGGAGGGTTCTGTGGATTCAAAAAGACTCCCCAAAGGAATTATTTGATATTTCCAAAACGTCCAGCTTTCCAGTACCGTAACTGATCTTATCTGAAAACACAGAGTGTGCCGTGAAGTGGTCCCCTCCCCACCCATCGTTGCTAGGTAGAAGTCCTCAAGAGGCCTATCTAAGGAGAAATGTTAAGCAAAGATCCTCTGATCATTTACACACTCACTTCTACAATCCTATGCTGGTAGGAACATCAACAGGACTATAATTCACTGATCTGCAACCAGATCATCTACGTGACCTTATGTTCTTAGACAAGAATGCTTGAAAGTGACATTCCTCATGTTTCTACTAAAAGAGCGCATATTGGCACATTGTGTTTCAAAAAAAAATCTCCTTTCATTTCAAATAGGTACCGAAGCCCCAAGAAGACCTTTGTCAAGTTTTCTCAAAATCTTCTCTATCTAAAACTAGCAGTGGAGCAAACTAGACCTTAGGTTCTGGTCCTTGACTCTGGTAATTTTCCAAGAGGATTGTGTTCAGTGCACAGCTGTGTCCATTTATTTGGGTAAGGCAGACTACTTTCATTTCCAAACAGTGACCTTGACACCTGGGCTAAGGTTCTCCCTAAAATAACCTCCTAACTTCTTTGATCATGAAGTCAAGATGTTCCTTAATCTTCTTGTATTCATTCCTTCTCTGAAATACTTATCCAGTGTCTACCCTTGCCAGTACAGCAATGAGCAAGGTAATCATGTCTTCCCTCAGAGAACTTACAGTCTTGGGTTCTTCTGGGTCACCCCATCTGCTTGATTCTTGACCCAGAATCCTTTCCTGAGTCCCTCAGTTGAACCAGTTGTTCCTATCCTATTCCTATGGCCAAATGTGGGTTGAATGTAGTCTACAGGGCCTTCCAGCCCTAGACCCATGCCTTAGACCAGTGACTCACCAGAAGGATCTCGATAGGGAAGCAATGTAACCAGACAGTTCACCATTACCCTGATCTGGTCCTATCTTTGCCCAGTCATAATTTATCCATATCCACTCCTGAAGTCCACACCACAAGACTCTGACCAGGTCTGTGGCTGTTCTTCTGTCCCTGGGTAGCCTGACATTCCCCAGAACCATTAGAAGAATATGGAACTTTGTATATTCAAGTGGTAGAGTCCTATCACCCTGGAATTGGTGTCTCAGAACTGTGGGTGAAATAAAAATGTAGACATAATTCAAAACCTGTATCACTCATGGTTCCAGCAGGAAATAGATGACACACTCAAAATGGGTGTTTTGGAGAGAGAGGGTTAATAAATGGTCTGTTTATAAAGGTGCAGGAAGAGTGCCTCGGCTTAGTAATAGTAGTTGGGGACACTCTGACCACATAAGCCTCATGAAAGGCAGCAAGGTCTTTGATGTCATCTCCACAGATCCACCTCCTGAGACAGCGTGGAGGGTGGAGATGAACAGGGAGAGATCTGAAGGGGCAGATGGAAGCTCTCTGGCACAGAACTCCTCATTCAGATTTTGCAGTAATTTAGGCAGGAGCTGAGATCTAGGCATTGTGCATTCATCTGTGGAAATTAGCTTTGTTATGCAAATGAGCAGAATAAATGACATGGTGAGAAGAGCTTTTATTCTTTTCAGGGAAAAGTAAACACCTTCAGACATTTTTAAAATATGGAAGAATCCATTTGCATAGAACAATGAATGACTTCTATTTATTAAAATAGTCTCACTCTGACACTTTGTTAGCTTTAGCTGTTACTAAACGTGACTGAGAGGAATAAAACTATTTCTCTAAAGCAGGCTGGATTTCAGAATTATAGCTAATTTGAGGTGGCTTCTTTGTAACCCTTGTCAAAAGTAAAACCTAGGTATACCAGATCACTGCACTTTAACACATATAGTATTATTGTAACACTTATCGATGAATTCATTAAGCATTGCTTTTCCACAGCCCACTAGAAGAGCCTAATTACACGAAAACAAGCTGATGTTGGAATGGGCTTTTACTTTTTTCTCTTTTTGATAAACTCTTCTTTATTTAATCTTTTTATTGACATAATGGGACTTTTATGTTAAATATATATATATATATTAACAAATGGACTGCATTCCCAAGTGTGCCATCACATGACCCAGCCTCCTGACACCCCTCTCTGTCTCCACTGCCCATCCCAGATGGCCGGCACGAGAACACTGAGGCCTTGCCTAAAGCCCAGGAACAGCTCACAGTCAGTCCTTAAGGGGAAAAATGCTGATCATTGCGACTTGGCCATTTACTAGTTGTGTCACTATGGGTGAGTTAGTTTATCTGAGCCTTGGTTTCTGCAACTTTATTAATAAATAATGGTTGAGTGTGGGTGGGGTGGGGTAGCATATATCTGAAGAGATAAGAACCTGTACCTCCGAATCATACACAGTGTTGGAAACCTTGTTACTCATTTTTTTAAATACAAAAATAGTAATAATAATAAAAAAATGATGATAATCATAATATCTGCATCATCAGTTGTTATGTTGATTAAATAAAGACCATATCTGTAAAACACCTTGCAGGGTACTTGATATGTTATAAGCACACAGCAAAAACCAGGACTCTATACTCTGAAACCAGAGCTAGTGCAAAGAAAAGGGGTAAAAAAGCAGGGGTGAGAAGAGGGTCACCTTTCAATTAACTATAAGTTACATTGCCCAGACTCCCATTCCCCAAGGGGTCCCATTAAGTCCACATTTATGCTATTGATTTTTTCCAGGACAACGATCATTTTACACATTAAGGGTCTTTATCGCCCGTTGCTATTTTACAGGTGGCAGCTATAATAACATCTCCTCTCACGTCAATGCAGAAGTCTTTATCTCTTTCTCTGTCAAAAGTGGGAGGCAAAGCAGGATAAGAGACCTGGATCACTATGATGAGGAAATATGTATAAGAATCCCCAAGGAATCGAGCATCAGAGGGAGATCTAAGGTAGAATAAGAGGTAAAAGAGGAAGAGATTCAAATGGCCATGGTGTGTTTGTCTGGCTCTTAATACAGAAAAGCCACATCTGTAAACATTAGTCCATAATCATGTCTGATTTATTTCTCCTTTTATCCTTGCAGCATAAAGTCCAGAATCACCAATTCTACCCCCCCATCCCCACAAGGGGAGAGAATAAGAGTAAACCAGTGCGCCCTAACAAAATAATCCTGTATATACCCCTTACCCTACCCAAAACAGCCCTCCTGACTTGGATACTAACCTTTCTTCCTCCAGCAGTCACTGTTAGTCTATTTCACCACAGTGACCACAGTAATCAAATCCTTTTTTTTTTGTTATTACTACCTCTGTTATTTTTATTTTAATTTTTAATGAAAGTATTTGAACTTTATTTTTAATTAACTTTTAGTTGCACTGAGGTAACATTGGCTTGCAATATTGTATATGATGCAGAGGTATAGGATTGCACCTCTTCAAAGTTATCCTTTCTAAAGCACACGGTACCTTTCCTCTGCTCAAAGTCATCTAGTGTGTCTTCACCTCACTCAAAGTTCTAGGCCTTCCCATGATCTGTGGGGCCCTTAGCAACTTCCTAAACCCAACTGCCGTGGCTGTGAGCTCCATGGCTTACCTATCACACTCTCCTGGCAGCCTAACTAGGCTTTTTGGTCTTCAAGAACACATAAAGCAGAGTCCTAACTGAGCTCTTTGTGATGACTATTTCCTCTACCAAGAATACTCTTCCTCCAGATACCTGCATGGGTCACACCAGCAAACTCAAGTTTTCCTTAGTTATTCCTTTCTCTGTGAAGTGTTCCTTTACCAGAGCCAACTCCTGGCTTCAAAAGACAAATGGATGAAATGTTTATGTTCACCCAAAATTCACTCCAAGGTGATGGTGTTAGGATGTGGGATTTGTGGAGTGATCAGTTCATGAGGGTAGAACCCTCATAAGCAGGATTAGTGGTCTTATAAAAGACACCCCAGAGAGCTCTCTCCCTCCTTCGGCCATGTGAAAGTCTAGTAAGAAAACAACCATCTATGAACTAGGACCTCATCAGATGCCACATCAGTCAGCAACTTGATCTTGAACTTCCCACCCTCCAGAAGTATAAGAAAAAATATATTTGTTGTTTAAGTCCTCTGAGCAATGGTATTTTTTGTTATAACAGCTGGAAAGGACTAAGACAGCTATCCCAATTCAAGTTTTATGAGTCAGTTTATAAAAATTATAAATCACCACCTCTATACTATATATTTATTGACTTCTTCCCCTTTTTTGTTCATGGCTATATTCCTAGGGCCTAGTACAGTGCCCGTCAATGATAAACACTCATTATTTGTGAAATGAGAGCAGCTTAAAGCCCTGGCTGTACAAGAAAATTACCTAGTGTGATGTTTTTAAAACCTACTATTCAAATCAGATTCTCTGGGAGTGAGACACAGGAATCCTTTTTTTTTTCCCCAAAGCTAACCAGGTAGTACTCATGTACAGCCAGTATTAACCCCTGACTCAAAAATCAAATGACCCTTCATATGAAAAACATCAATCTCTGGGGTAGCCCCTCTTCAGAAGAAAATGTTTGCTCAAAGAGAGAAACTGAATGGACGAGACAGGGCAACAGGTTGAAGACAGAGTCATGGGGTGTCCTTAAATGCCATGGTAAAGAGAGAGGACAGAAAGGCCATGAAACTAGGGGACCTGTCTCCATGGGGCGAGCTTGGACTCAGGAGCCAGCTTTCAGTTTTTAGAAACTACTAAACTATTTTGTCAGCCACACAGAGGGAATCTTTAATAATTAACACCCACTCACAGATGAGTGGATCAAGAAGATCTGGTATATACATACAATTGACTACTACTCAGTGATCGAAAAGATAAACTCATGCCACTTGCAGCAACATGGATGGAGCGGGAAGGGTTTACACTATATGTAATAAGCCAGAAAGAGAAAGATAAATACCGGGTGGTGTTACACGTGGAATATAGAAAAAAAACAAACAAAAGGTCAAAGACAAACTTTAAAACCAACACTAGATAACTGAGCATTGATCTTCAGCTTTCAAGGGGGGTGGGGAGGGAGGGATGAAAACAGGAGGATGGGGAAGAACTCAATGAACTGTTATGAAGGACTCTGGGTGCTTTGACAGTGGAAGGGCTACAGTGACTACAGTTGGACAGAGTGGGGGGACAGCCTACAATGTCAAAACATGAGTAAGGATGTAAAATAATGGTACCTCAAGAAAAAGAAAAGGGTCAGACTCACAGGAGTGTATGATTGCTAACACAGGCTACATGGTTAAAAAACTACGTGACTGACAGGAGGTACGATAGTCCTGACAGGGAGTGATGGAACACCAGTCACATAGGTTTTAATCTCTGGGGGAGGGGGAATGACAGGGCAGAGGACAAAGCAGTCTGATGGGGCATTGCTCAAGTAGGCCGCCTCACAAGCAGTGCCACGTGGTGAACATCTGCAGCCACTAGAGAGCACCTCTGCTTTGCTCAGATTTTTAATATCGTTTTTAACAAGTCCTTTTTAACATTTTTAACAAGTGTCAAATGCCAGAGGGCGAGAGTAAAGGGGGGGGGTGTGATCAAATGGAGAAAAGTGAATTTGTGCTTCCCACAAAGAGGGAACGGACTTGGGGGAGAGGCATGATGGAGAATAAGAGGTTTACGAAAGACTGTCATTTTAACTAGGTACCTACTGTCTCATTTAATCCTCCTAACACTGTTGTGAGGAGTGCTGTTATTCCATTCTGTAAGGAAGAAACAAAGGCTCAGAGGGGTTAAAGAATTTGTCCAAGATCATCACAAGCTGGAAAGCTGTCTACGCAGGACTTGGTGTTTGTGAGGGGCTCTCTGACGCCTATGCCTTAACCCCATGGCCTTCAAGCTTTTCAGTCCCTTCAACTCAGCAGGGTAGCTTGTTATAAAATGCTAAGTGCTGGAACCTGGCCCAGGAGACACTGATTTGGAAGGTCTGAGAAGGGGCCCTATAATCTGCATGTTACAAACCCCACTCCTCCCTGCCCTGATACTCCAGGTGCAAGTGGTCCTTTGTGAGAACCCCCCGTTCTTCTCTTCACGTGATGCCCCATGGAAACTGCCTCCTCCCTCCTCAGCGCACCCTGACTACATTTTAAAAGAAGCCTAAACCAGGATTCTCTCATGCTCTTTGATCCTCTTCCACTTCCTGAAGTTGCTTGATGAGTTCAAAGGCCCTTCCCAGTGAGCTCAGATCAGGGACAAAGTGCACACATGGCTTTGAGTGAGACTCTCCCAGCTGGCTCATATCCCAAGGGAATGTATGAGCTCTCCCTCAAAACAAGGCCCCAAACTAGGGAGGGTGATAAGCGGTTCTGCTTCAGATCCAGTCACCCTGAACATCTTCAGGAAGAGAGCGGGTGTTTGGCCTTGAATTGGATAATTTGGTCCCTGATGGTTTGTTGCTCCCACCCCTCCCTACATAGTCCCAAGAGAAAGGAAAGCCAACACTGGATCCAGAGAAATGCCTGCAGTAGTGAGTCCAGAAGCCTTCGAGCTGGGGAGCCCCATTGCCTCTGGGGGGGGGGGAGACAGGCTGTGTGAGCTGGAAAGCTGTTCTTTCCCTGGCTTCAGTGAAATCACCTGCGTTGAGTTAATTCTGCATTGACCGTTCCTCAATACACTCTTCTCATGCTCCGCTCCCCAGAAAATCAGCCCCATCTTCCCTTCAAATTTCCCCCCATTATGTTGCCCCATATTTCTAGGGTGAGTTGAGGTAAGATCCTAGGTATCTTGGTGTTTGTGAGGGTCTCAATCAAATATTTCACTAAAGAAATGACAGCCATGGGGAAGTTCGCCATTCCACTCCTTCTGCAAAGATAAAACCGTAAAACTCATGAAGCAGAAACCCCACACAGGACCCAAATTTCCACTCTGCCACTTTGTATAAGTCATTTTAATCTTTCTGCGACTGGTTTCCAGAAAAAGGGATAATGCAGAGTATGCTCAAGTAGGATAAGGATTATGTTTAAATAAGGTACATTAAAATGCCTGGCACTTGGGGGCTCAGTAATAAAATCCACAAGAACTCGGTAACATCTATTGAATGTTTATTAAATACCAGGGACTCTTCTATTCTCCACAGTGGGATTAATTTATTGAAACCACAAGCACCCTCTGAAATAAGTGCCTTGTACTGTGCCCATTTTACAGATAAGAAGACAGGTTTAGAGAGGTAGGACAAATTACCCACGATAACAAAATGAGTTTGAATCAGAGCTGAGATTCAGACCTAGGTCTAAGACTCCAAAGCCTGCTGCTGTTCATATTGTCATTGTATTTGTTTTTCACAAAGGACCTGCTTGTGCAACACACATGGTCAGTTATGAAGAGCTCAAAGAACAAGGACACAAGGGCACTGTGCTCAAGTTCATGGTCTTCGGATACAGACACAAGGCCGAGGCATTAAAGTCACAAACCAAATAGCTCTGCCAAATGCCCACAAGTGATTTCAAAGTATAGAGAGGGGGGAGTTTGTGGGAGACCTCCTTAATGGGTCTCTTTTACTCCTGTATCTCTGGCTGGCTACTCTACAAATGCAAGGCCCTAGCTGCTCTTTACCTAGGACAAAGAGTAATCATACTTGCTGCTTGTGATGAAATACTGGGTACCCCAAAGCCAGTGTCCTTCAGCTGTGTTGTAAATTGACTACATAAAAAGTATGCATCTGGACCCTCTGTGTTGCCCCTGTGGGACCTGGGGGCAAGAACAACAGGTTCAAACTTGCTGATGCTCACCCCACTTGCTGCACTGTGGGTAATACTGACAGTATACTGATCCAGGGGTCTTGCATTTTATTCCAGCACTTGTGAGAGAGTAAAAGCCTACATATCAGGCTTGTAAGCGTAAAAGCACACCCCAGACCTGGCAGAAGATAGAGGCTCTTGAGAAAATGTGCTGTACTCTTGAGAAAATGTGTTGTGCCCACATACACTTTCAGGCTGGACAGAGAGCAGTGATAAAAGCTCTCTTATATCACACACTAGGCAGACAGATAGACAAGGGCACAGAAAGAGGATGATGAGAGGTGGTGGTCGGTATTGTGAAGGACATAAGCAGACCTGAATGAGTCTCAGTTTCCTCAGCTGTAAAATAGAGCCAGCACTAACCCCTACCTCTCAGGATGATTGTGATTGCCTCGTTCATGGAAAGTCTTCAACAAATATGGCCTTTCACTAATAGGCCTCCTCCCTTCTCCATGGAAATAAGAGTGAGAGCAGAAGAAGCTCCTTACAGGTCTTATAAGCAAGTCTCAGCAGAAGAAGCAGCTGTGAAGTAAGCAAGCACTTGCCACTTGCATTTTGCTCCCAGTACCTGGGAAAGAGAAATTTGACATTTTACACACAAAAGGGATGTGGAATTACATGAGTCCATAACAGTAGGGCACCCCTTATCTATGAAGACATCACTGAAAATCCAGCCTCTGATGAGTACCTCTGGCCCCAGGAGCTCCTTCCTCTCTCACCCTTTTGCCCCATTGGCAACCAGAGCCCACCTTAGGCGGGACCCACAGGGCGGAGCTGAGCTGAGGAGTCTTGTCAGTATAGGATGCACAGAATCCAGTTCCTTTCCTTCCCACTTCTACCACCCACGTGCAACTGCTTCCTTCCGCCTGCAACCAGCACCACCAGAGAGCTGATGCTATCAGCCATGCCCCTAGCTTAATTCCTCCTCTCCAACCTTTCCCCCCCGCACCCATGTCCGCATGAGCTTAGACAAAGACCCCGCTGCGGCCTAGACGTTGCAGTCACAAGCAATGTCGGTTGTCACCATGCAAAGAGCCAGACTCCTATTTTTCTTTCTGAGCCATCATACAAGAAACTATTCCAAGGACCCATTTTTGCCATGAATGCATCCCTCCCTTCAATAACTCACGAGTCATTGCCCTAATAGCTCTGTCTCCTGAGCAGACAAATAGCTGGCCTCCAATTACTTGGACCCATTTGCCGCTGCGGTGCGTGTATGTTCAAATGATGCTTGTGATCAAGTGACTAATTCGCAATAATGATGGGACAGAACACCTCATGTCTTTGCTGCAGATTTTGCCTCCATAAACTGTATTTTAAAAGCCTTTCTGCAGGTTTTGAAAGAGACCTTCATTACAAGGACAAGGTACCCCTTATTCTGTGATGTCTGGAGCTGGCTTAGCCTTGGCACAAAATTTTCCTCCAAACTGTACATAAATTGCGTGTCCCCAGGCGATGCCATCCTGATGGTATGTAAAAGGTCACATCACCTGTTCTTTCCCAGATTTTGCTCTTGTTTTGATTTCTCAAGCAGAACCCAGCCTCTAAGCAAGGACGCCTAAGAATATTCGAGACCGTCACAGTGTCTGCTTCCAGGGGCTGTCGCAGTTACCCTCTTGTTTTCCCCTTGCCCCCATGCTTAGTAAGTCTGTGTCTGTGCAGACCTCCACTGAAGCACTGGGATGCTGGAGGTGCTATAGGTTTGGTCTCCCCAAACTTGTTCAGATGGCTTTTTCCAAGATGCCCAGAGCAGGCTTTTTCCTATATACGTCACCTTGACCTGCAGAGCTAAGGTCAGTTGAGGCCCTGTGGGCTTCAAGAGGAACTATTCCTACGACCTTAAAGGATGCCGATGACCTGACTTTAGGAGCTTTTCCAAAAATAACTTCTTTATCACCGAAACCTAACTTAAGTCAGAACATCCCCTCCCTGCCCCCTCCTCTCTCCTTCATGCCCCAGGCCCCTGGCCCAAACCTTATCTCAGATTATACATGTTCACCTATTCCCATTTACTCTGGAAGTTAAAGCCATGTAAAGTCTCCCCACCTACGTAATTAAACTTGGTCTTTTTCTCCTGCTCATCAGTTTGCTATTAATCTGTTTCTTGTCCAGCCTGAGAAGAAACCAGAAGGGTGGGAGAATTTTCCCCTGTGTCCCAAAACTGTGCTGGCTATTGTGATAAACAGTGAATGTCTCCCTTTCCTCTGTAACTCTCTTTGTTAGATGAATAGCTAAGCAGGTTGGCTTATGTGCTGATATGCTACTAAGGTTTGAGGACTTTAAGAGACTCATCTTCCACCTCCTTTTTCTCAAAATATTCAGAGATGATTTGGAAAGCAGATAGACACAAGAGCCACACACATTTGCATCCAGAATTTCTCCTTCCTTCCCAAGACCAAGGATTTCTTACCAGATCCAGTTCACTGTGCCTGGTCTGTGTTGGTTTCAGAGGGAAGCACATAAATGAAACTTCAATGCTGTGTATACTCTTCATCATCCCAGCCTTGCTGGGCAGCCTTTGTCCTTTTCCTTACAAGGGCTAGGTTAAAAGGGAAGAGAGAAAGAGGGAGAGTGCAGAGGTAGGGATGCGTAGGTGGTCTTTTGTCTGGATTCCACTGCTAGTAAAAGTTCTTCAAAGGCTGGATACTATTGTCAACATCAAAAGGCAAAAAAAAAAGAACTCATAATGGCAGGTTCTGGTCAGAACCAAAAGGGTTTTCATCTCCTCATAAGAGCCATTCTAGCCGAGGCAGGAGACTATCAATGGAAAGATGTTGTACCTGTGTCAGGATCAGATCAGGACAGGAGCTTCACTGGCTGGCCTTCATGGCCATGATAATGCTGAAGAAGGAGAGCTAGCATAGAACAGCTGTCACTTACCAGCTGGGTGATGCTGTGCAGACATGTAGATGCTTAATACAGCACTGGACACATCTCACTTCTAATACTCACACCAGTGTTCATTGTTGACAATCTGAAAGTCCTGAGCTAAGGTTTCCCATCTAGTATCTCATTTAATCTTCATAACACTTAGGAGTAAGTACCATCTTCATCACTGGTTTACAAATGAAGAAAGATCAAGCAGCTTTCCTGTGGCCAGGTCAGTGGACACTAGTTGTCAGACTTTGATCCTGACCCATTGGCCTCTATCATCTGAATGTATCCACCACTATGACACACCGCTCCGTAGGAGAGACAATTCTATCCATTGACAAACGAGAAGCCATCATAAGATGCTTCTCTCTCCTGGTATCACCTCTGCTGACCTCTGCATGAAATTCCTACCTTTGAGGATGCCTTTGGATTATGGGTAACAATAAGACCACGTGGAGGATCCTCTTTTTGTTTTCCAGAATTCATCTTTTATAACAGTTTTAGACTCACGGCAATAATGAGCAGCGGCCGGGCATGGTGGTGCATGCCTGTAAACAGCAGCCTAGGAAGCCACAGCCGGGGTTAGGTATTGCGGTTCGAGTCCCGCTGAGGGCACGTAGCGAGACCTAGTTCCAAAAAAATATAGCTGGGCGTGGTGGTGCATGCCTGTAATCCCAGCTACCTGGAAAGCTGAGCCTGGGGATTGCTTGAGTCTGTGGTACCCCGGGCAACGTGAGCCTGCAAAAATAGCGAGACCTAGTCTCAAAATAATAATAATAATAATAATAATGAGCAGAGAGTACAGATTTCCACTTACACACATACAATCACACACACATGCATAGCTTCCCTCATCAATTCACTCACTAGAATGGCACTTTGACTTTCACCAAAGATAAACCCACACTGGAATATCATAATTGCCCAACTCCATGTCATTTACATAAGGTTCACTCTTGCTCTTGTACATCTTATGGGTTTGCTCAAATAACAAGTATTCACCATAATAATAGAATACAGAGTAGTTTCGTGCTCAAAAAATCCTTTCTCTCCTCGCTGTCTTCTTTCCTCTCCCAACTCACTACAGGAGGTGAAAGTAAGAGGATCATTTGAAAGAAAGAGGAGAAAAGAATAGCTATGTATATTGAGTACTGGCCTTTCTAAGTGCTATAAATGCATTCTCATTTAAGTCTAACAGCTTAAAGTCAGAAGAAGTTAAAAGCCAGAGTGGTTAAGATACCCATTCAGTGGCAGAGCCATCCTTCAACCCGAAGTGTTACATTTTACAGCCTGGTCTCATAACCACTCTTGCTAAAGACAGTAGACAAAGAAGATAGAGAAAGAGAAGAGAGAGGTAATGCCAAGACTTGAGACAAGACCTTTCTCTGGCTCAGGGAGGATGAGAGGTCAGAGAAAGAGCAGCCAAATTCCTAAGGAAGCAAGCATCTCTGCCAGCCTCCAACTGCCTCAAGACCACCACTCTGCCACGAAACACAAAGTACAGTAGCAATCTCAGAAATCCCTTTGTGGAGATCAGTACCTTCCTTCCAGGATCAACTTTTTTTTTAACTTTCTATTTGGAAATAATTTCAAATTTACAGAAAAATAGGAAAAAATCTTTAAGAAATTAAAAAACACCCAAGCTGGGCACAGTGGCACGTGCCTGTAAGTTTCAGTCTATAAAGTGACTGGGGCAGGGGATCGCAGTTCGAGTTCTGCTCGGGGCAACATAGCGAGACTTAGTCCCAAAAAATAGCTGGGCGTGGTGGTGCACGCCTGTAATCCCAGCTACCTGGGAAGCTGAGGCTGGGGATTGCTTGAGTCTGTGGTCCCCCGGGCAGCATGAGCCTGCAGTTCCATGGGCAAAAAATAGCAAGAAGTAGTCTCAAAAAAAAAAGGAAATAAAAAAACACCCAAATCCTTTTAGCCTTTACCCAGATTCACCTAATCCTTATCAATTAATCATTCTCTCTGTACGTAACATGCTCTCATTCTTTCAACTAAGAATAAGTTACATACAGCAGAGCTCTTTTCCTCTCAATACTTCACTATTTCATAAAAATAAGGATATTCTCTTACATAAGTACAAAAATCAACACCGGTAAATTTAACATTGATACAATATTTTATATATAATCTACCATCTGTATTCAAGTCAGTTGACTGACCCAGTCTGTTTTGTCTTTTCTGATGTGTCAACTTCTTTTAAAATGCATTCCTTTTCCCAAAAAAAGCCAGAACCTTCCTCATTGGAGGTTGGACTGATAGTTCTTCATGATTAGATCCAGGTTGTGTCTTCTCAGCTAGACGATAGCATAGGTGATGCTATGTCCTCAGAGTATCACATCTAGTGACACAAAATGTCCATCTGTCACCATCAGTAATGTTAATTTTGATTATTCAGCCAAGTTGTCCAATTCCTCCACTAATTATTTCCTCCCATTTAAGTAATAAGCAATTCTGTGGAGAGACATTTTCAGGACAGGCCAGTATCCTAATCCTCATCAAAAATTTCCTTATAAAAAACTTCCCTAGATCTACCCAAAGGAGACCTCAATGTGGTTACAAAAGTACACTTGCGCTTGGATGTTTATTGCAACACTGTAATTGCAACTACATGGAAACAACCCAAATGCCCCAAAACAGATGATTGGATGGAAAAGATGTGGTATATATATACAATGGAATATTACGCATCAATTAAAAATGACAAATTTGATGAATTTATGGTAACATGGATGTACCTAGAAGAAATCATATTAGCAGAAACAAGTCAGAAAGAAAAAGACAGAAACCAAATGGTTTCATTAATATATGGACAACCAAACAAAAATACACTACTGGGGGGGGGGGACCAGCTGGAATGGCCAGGGAGGGGAGGAGGTGGGTGACTCCCAGGGATTACAATGATGTGAAATATATATATATATAATTATTAAAAATAACAATTAAAAAAACTTCCCTTAGGTTTGACATCCATTGATCATTGTTACCTGACCTGATCTTTACTAAGATAACAGCAAAATGATGATTTTCCAACTGCAGCACCATTCCACACATCACTCGGCCCGCAGCATTCTAGGTGAGCAAGAGTCTTCCCTTCTTCCCTAGTTACTTATCTATTTATGTCAGTATTAACTTCTGAGTTCCAATTATTTTCAAAGCTTTATAATGATTTCATCACTACTTAATTATTTTGGCCTTCAGACTATTGTGGATTTGGCCAGCATTTCACTCTTTATTTATTTTGCTTTATGGAATTCTTTTTGTTTATTTGTTTCTTTAATATTTGAGATTCAGTTGATTTAAAGTATATCATACAAGGTTGTTTCCTTTTTCAAGTTTCATTGATTTGCCACTCATTGATCAATCATATAATTTGGGGAGCCCAACATCACACCTCCATCTGTGGACATGCCTCCCTCACCCTCTACCAACTCTCCAGTACCACAACTCTGTCACTGTTCCGCCCCTGTTCCCTTCCCCTTCTCCCATTTCTTCTGGTAACCAGCGTATTTTTTACGGTCTGAGATTTATTCTTATTATCCTTCCAATTTATCTTCTTTGGTTATTTGTAGTCCACAAATAAGTGACACCATCCAGTAACTCTTTCACTTTGTGACTTATTTCACTTAAACTAATCACCTCAGGACCCAATAATATTGTCTGAAAAGGTACTTTTTTTTATCTTTTTTAGTAGTTGAGTAATATTTTAGTGAATAATATTCTACAGTTTCTTTATCCAGTCATCTGTTATGGACACTAAAGTTGGCTCCATGACTAGGCCTTTGTGAATAATGCTGCTGTGAATATAGGAGTGTGCACATCTTTTCATATTAGTTTTTCTATTCTTTGGGTAAATACCTAGCAGTGATTTTGCTGGATCATATACTTTCATTTTTTAGAAATCTTCATATTGTTCTTCATGGAGACTACACAAAGTTACATTTCCACCAACATGGCTTCACTTACTCTTAGGAGAAGACCCACCTCAAAGGACAGCATTGTCCCTCCCAAGAAAAAAAAAGCAGCTCGTGCAAAGTGCCTCTGTGGGAGCTGGTCTAGGACTGGTCTCAGAACTCAGTCTGGTTTGACAGCTGTACATGGAAAACCATTTTATAAAGTGCCATCCACTGTCAGTTAAGCTTCCTCCAGTCCTAACTGTACCTCATAGTGTCCTGGTCTGGTGATGCATCTTTAGCCCTAGTCTGGCCAACAGTCTGGCTCAGTCCCAACAGGCCTTACCAGTTCCACACTTTGCTGATCCAGTTCTTTTGTCATCTGAAATAAGGAAAGGGGAGAGGAAGAATTTGAGGCCAGACCCTTACATCTACCTCAGATAGCTGAGGCTTTCCTGGAAATAGAACAGAAGGGCAGGATTTAGCCCCATCTTACCCTCACCAGCCAACCCCCAGCCCCATCTTTTTACTAGCCGAATAAACCTCCCACAGGAATCTTGCCTTTCAAACAACTCTCAGAGCTCAAAACCCTAGGAAGTTACTTAAGAGTCATGAAAGTGGTTTTAGTTCTTCCCAAGGCCTCAATCTCAAGCGGGTCAAGTTGCCCTTTTGTGCTATAAGTAGGCTAGGTCGGTTGCTTAGCAATAGAACCTCTTAGTCTAACTCCAGAGAACACATGGGGAATGCTCTTTCCTTGCAGGAGCCTGAGAGAAGTCTGGCGGGAACAAACAGCCCCTCCTTTCAGTTTACTAGTCCAGAAGCCACTGCGCAAACACTGATCCCGCTTCCCGTTTAATTTGTCTTATATTGGCGTCATTTCTCTCATTTAAATGGCTGAGCAAGGCTGGGTAGTCCTCTCAGACTCCCCAATTTCAAGTTTTTGTTTCCCTGTGAATACTTATGGGGCCTCAAGGCAAGACTCCTGCTTTGCTTTTTCTCTTAGTGTATATTCCACATGTAGACACTTCTTCCTTTTGAACCCTTAGTCTCTGATTATCAGGGTCAGGTTGACTTGCTGCTGCATGTTTCAAGAGCCTTCACTAATTTGGGATGATTGCTGGAAATGTAAGTGTAGACTAAAATAGGGTTTTTCAAGGCTTATAAAAAAGACAATAGAAGTGGAGACCAGCTGGTCTCCATCCAAGCCCATCTTTATACATGCTGTCAACAGGGGTTCTTCAAGACAACACTGCATCCCCTTCCCACACACAGAGTTCAGTTCCCCTTAGTGCTTCCAGCCTTGTAGACCAGATGACTGACTCTGGTTTGCTAAGGACATTACAGAAGCAGGAGGTTTCTCACTTTACCTTGATAAGCAGGCCAATTATGGGTTCCCTAGGTAATAATGACCTGAGAATAGGGTTGCCAGGTAAGTTAAGGATTCAGTATTTGGAATTACAAATATTTTTAAAATTACCTATTATTGATCTGAAATTCTAATTTAATCAGGCATCTGTATGTATATATATATATATATTTTTTTTTTTTTGCTAGCTTAGGCACATTTAGCAGATTTAGCAAACCTCCCCCCATACCTGCCAGTTGCAATATGACTCAGTGATCATGGGGTAGGAAATAAAGTTCCTCCAAAACTGAAATGTGCTTTTTAGCAAGTTGCCTGATGAAAGCCCAACTCTCCATCTTAACACCTCTCTCCCAAACCTGTAAGACATGGTTAGTTTCTCCTGTTGAGAGCAAACAGCTCTCTCCCGGCTCCAATTCACACTCGCTTGAGGTCACCTTGCCACTTTTCTTATACAGGTAAACTCTACCACTTTACAATCTTTAGAGAAACATGTAAAATGTCTCTACAAGTGTCTAGGCCGTGAGTGGTAGTCGTTTAGTTGTCCCTGAGAATATTCTGTGATTGCTCCCTGCAGAGTCAGCCAAGTTCAGGAAGAGAAGCCTGTTGTCCAATCTGTCCCCATCTCTTCAGGCCCCAGCAACCCTCAAGCTCACATCCTGACTCCAGTAGCTCTGTTAGTGGAGGCTATCATTTTGCTCACAAAAATTTATTGAAAGGTGTATTAAAATAAAATAAATTTAAGCTGGGTGTGGTGTCATGCACCTGTAATCCAAGCGCTGGGAGGCAAGAGTCCAGGGATAACTTGA
Source organism: Uropsilus gracilis (assembly GCA_004024945.1). Classification (NCBI taxonomy): domain Eukaryota; kingdom Metazoa; phylum Chordata; class Mammalia; order Eulipotyphla; family Talpidae; genus Uropsilus; species Uropsilus gracilis. Next base: position 67,148 of record PVHY01003898.1, read on the forward strand.
GTTTGCAGGTTCCAGACTACCCCAGGCAACATAGTGAGACCTGGTCTCAAAAAAGCAGCCAGGCATGGTGGCCAGCACCTGTAACCCCAGCTACCTGGGAGGATGAGTCTGGAGATCTCTTGAGTCTGTGGCATCAGGACTACCCTGAGCAACACAGGTAGATCTAGTCTCAAAAAAAGTGAATAAAATAAATTTAAGAGTTCATGAAGGAGAGACAGACATATAAACAGATAAGTGCAATAAACTATTGATACAGAAGAGATAAAATGTTTCTGAAAGGAGGTTATCAGCCAAAAAGGAAGGTAAACCAGACTAAGGACTGAATATAGGGTAGGACTAACTCTGGTGTGGTCAGAGATCAGCTGAAGGAGAAGGGAGTATCTCTGGACTCCAGAGGCCATGGAAAACCTTGAGGGGAGCTAAGCCTAGAGTTGAGACTCAAAATCCACATAAGAATTGCCAGAGAGGATGCTTCAGATAGGAAACAGCATCAGCAAAGATACTGACACAAGTATCACAAATATCCAATATATTGGATATTTGGGAAAGCCCTGTATACATCAAGGTGAAAACTTTTAAATCACCCTTCATCATTTGCTTCTCCAAAATCGTTTCTTTATGTCTATTCTGGTCAATGTGTCACATTTAGATTTCTCCTTCACTCCATATGGTTTGGGATGACCTAGGCCTGGCATGATATTTTATCAGGTTTGGTGTCACTAGAATGCTAGTTTCCACAAAGCAGGAAGGTTTCACTTAGATCTCTATCCAAATACAAAGAACCTCAGTATGAGGTTTATTGAGGGGGAGGAGTCACATCATATTAATATAAGCATAAAATTCAGCAGCCAACCAAAAAAAAGGGGGAAAGATAACAAACTTCTCAGCAACATTTGATAAATTGGCATGTTCCTGAAATTCATTCACTTATGGGGACGGGAGTTACCAATTCTCAGAGGGTGAGACCCTGGTGGCTTTCACCCATCCTTGGCGAAAGTTTTAGGATATGGACGTGGAATTCAGAAGCATCTCAAATTGCTCAAGTTCAGGGCCTACATTTATATATCATTTTTCAGAGTCATTATCAGAAGTACCTCTCAGTTTTCATTTAGGAGGGGGCCTCTCAGCCCAGTCAGGTTCTTATCTGTCCTTGCCTTTCACACGTCTACTTATCAGTGTCTTCCTACACAAGTGCTTGCTCTTCATTGATAACTTCAGCCTCCCCCACCTTTGCATCAGTCAGGGTCATCACAATGTCAATACATAGAACATCTCAATCTGGCAGGGTCATTACCCTATAATATATAACACATGATTTCCTTGACTTTCTTCCCTTCTAAACTCAAACAGGGCATCTCTGAAGGCATCAGTTCCCCTGACTCAGTTTATTCTTTTCCAAAGGAACACTACTTTTCATGAAGACTTACCCCAAATTTTATCCTCCTTGTTTCTTTTCTCCCATACTTTGCAGTACCGTCAGCACCAGTATTAGAAATCAGATGGACACTCACTTGCTACACCTATTTATCATAATGGGTGGTCATATACCATGCCCTGACTTCCACCTGCTCTATGCCACCAACTGCCATTATTCCCTAGAACCTACCAACTAGGGCTTTCATATCAGGTTCAAATGGCTAAACTGCTATACCATAAAGACCTAACAATAGAGTGAGTCAAAGAACAATGAGTTTATCACCATGGGATACTTAAAACCAGGGTACTTAAGTCACTCATGGACTTGGGATCATTCCATCACATTTCTCCACCACCTTCCAGAATGAGTCTCATTGGCCCAGTTGAAACTGCGTTCCAGCGACATCCAAGTTGCTGCTTATAGAGGAAAAAAGAAATCACATAGGAGCACATGGGCAAAGTTTAAAGGACTTGACCTACAATAAGCACACATCACTCCTATTCACATTCCACTGATCACAAAACCTGGTCACAACGGAGACTCAGAAATGTATTTACAGGGCAGTCTCGTCCCAGCTATAGTTCTACTCTTAGGAAGGATGCTTTTCCTTCTTTCTTATCACAAAAAAAGCACATTTTGTCACAATTCCCAACCCAGAATAGAAACTTGGAAGATCAAGTTCAATCAACTTAAAGCTAATCAAAACATAAAGTACTAGTAAGTACATTTAATGTGTAGCATATACTTTTCTCTTAGGTTATTTTCCAAGTGGGGTGCATGGACTTTGGGTGGTCTAAGATCATTTTCTATCTCCAGAAAAAGTGATTTCCTCCATAAGAGGGAGAGAAAGAAAACAATGAAATTATTTCTTCACATTCCTTCCACTTATTTGAGTTGTAAAGCTAGTTATGATTTTTCATAGCAGTCACATTACACTGATAGCAATCCTTATGTTCTTAAAGGTGGAGTATGAACAAAAACTGCATTTGTTTCTGTCAATATTCATCTACCAGGATGCAATTCATCTCTGTTAACATGTTTGTTTAATGGCTCTGCATGTTATTATTTATATTTGTTAAATATGAATTCTGTGTTATGACTATTGTACCATTATCCCCCCAACCAAATCAACCACTCAAAAGTTGTTCACAGAATGTAAAAATAGTAATGAAAATAGCAAATCATATGCTACGACTCAATAGACATTATGAACATAATGAACAGGGCTCCAGTACAAATAAAGAATGTGAATCTGTATGTGGTGGGACAAGTAAATCTCCATATGTAATAATATCACGCAAGCATCCAAAAATACAAATATGAAAAGGATAAATATCAGAAAATTGGATTTTGTTAGATCTGCCATCCATTTGTTCCAAGTCTTCAGCATGCTGTTTTTAATAAGACGTATCAAATTGGAGCATGAAGTCATCAAAGCTTTTGCATAATTATTAAACAAAGAACAACGAATCCTGTGGTAAACCAACTGAATTTTTCAAGAACAAGCATGAAATATTTCATATGATGAATATTGTAAGGCAGAGAAGATATAAAAGCTATGGAGATATCCTCCAAAGTTGTTAGACCTCTTGGCAAAGCAAATACAAGTCACTTTATTGCCAACAAGCTTGTAAAACCAGGCACAACATTTATGATAAATGACTTAGAGAAAGCAGAATGAATTATTGGCAGAATTCCGGTAACAAGCAGTATCATTGGACATACATAACATCTATGGCACACAGAGCAGAGGGGCAATTGCTAACATGTGGCCATAGCAGATATTTTACCCTAGAGTCAGACAAACCCACTGATAAGCTACTCTTGGCACAGGAGTGGCATATATACAAGGGAGGGGTGTTCCATGACTTCTTTCATTTTTGACCCTGAAATAAATAACAGGAAATGGATTTTTATTAAATTTGTTAACTTTGGGATAGTTATTATAGGTTTACATACAGTTATAAGAAATAATAAAGAGAAACCATGTACCATTGGTCCTGTTTTCCCCATGTTAGTCTTGCAAAACTTGAGTACATAATCATAACCAGAATATTAACATTGATATGGTCAAGATGCAGAACATTTCCATTGCCACAAGGACCCCTCATGTTGTTTTTTTTATAGCCAAACCCACTACCCTCACCTCCACCCCCTCAACTCCTGGCAACCACTAATCTGCTCCATTTCTGTAATTTTGTCGTTTCAAGGATATTATATGATTGGAATCATACAGTATGTAGCCTCTGGGCATTGATTTTTTTTCATTCAGTTTAATTCTCTATAAATCCACCCAAGATATTTATATCTATCAACAATGTGTTCCTCTTTTATTGCTGAGTAGTTTTCCATGACATGCTAGTACCATGGTTCATTTAACCATTCATCTACTGAAGGACACGTGGGTTGTTTCCAGGTGTTTCCAGTTGCTGCAATCATTTGTATAAAGGTTATGTGTCAACCTAAGTTTTTTTTTCAACGTAATTTTTTTATTTACCTGGGACAAATGCCCACAGGTGCAGTTGCTGGGTTTTATAGTAGCTGCATGCTTAGTTTTATGAGAAACTATCCAACTCTTTTCCAGAATGGTTATATCATTTTACATTTCTGCCAGCAATTTCCCCCAATAAGAAGAAACTTGCCTAATTTAGATAACAAACACTTCTTGTGAGTCCCAAAGTAGATTGGAAAAGGGGCACTGGGATCAATTCTAGGAACAACAGCTGTGTGTGCAGCCCAGAAATTCTTGGTTATAGAGGTTGCCACCACTTGGTGCTTGATTCACTGATAACAGTTAGCTATCAGCAATGTGTCTCCTGATCAGGATTCAGTGTTGAAGAAAACTGTTAATGTTGTGAATGGAACCAAATTGTGACCACTCCCACCCCTCCCAGGACACATCTCAGCAAGCTGTGCAAAGAAATGAGCAGCAAATACCAAACTCCTCTCTTCTACTCCAGGCATGCCAACTGTTGAGAGAAATTACTTTCCCACACATTATTGAAATAAGGAATAAGAGAAAATGACTTTATGACAATGATAAAGACTTTAAAGTTTATCTCTCAGATTTTAAATGTCTTGCTAAGGAGGTGGTACATAACCATATATTCAGACTCCTAAAGAGGCTACAAGTAGTTGCTTCTGGGGTAAAATGTGGCTATATTTAATGTTGACGGTATAAAATAATCATTTTTATTAAAAAGACCAAACCAGGGGCACTTTTATTTTTCTAAATTTTATTCTGTACCAGCATGTGCTGATTTCTTCACTCAATAATCAAAGAAATAAACTGTATATCACTAGTATATTTTAACATCACTTGCAAATATTTTGGTAGAGCTTGTTACATGCTTTCTAGAACCAAACACAAAGAGGTGACTAGGAATCCATGCCCCTATACCTCCTAAGTTGAACTTGTCAACCTCCGTGGTTTTGAGTGTGATTTGCTCAAGGACTTTAATATTTGGTGGAGTGTTTCAAATGTAACATTTGATGAAGTGATTCAAATGATCGGCAGACTGTCGCTGTCATTTCTTGGTTCATGTTTGCTCCAAAAACCCAAAATTATATGATAAAGTCACTAAACACTTGAGGCAGTTCCCAATGACCTATGATTCTGAGATAGAATTTTTAACTTTTTATTATTAATAATTTTCAAACATGCACAATGGTAGAATGGACAGGATGATAAAACTTCCTGTACCCACTACTCGCATTTAATCATGTGGCAAATGCCGATAGTCTCCTCCATCATAGCCCTTTGAGCTGGGCACGGTGGCTCATGCCTCTAAGCTTCAGCCTATGAAGCGGCCAGGGCTAGGGATCGCGATTCGAGTCCCGCTCGGCGCACCAAGACCTAGTCCCAACAAATAGCTGAGTGTGGTGGCGTGCACCTGTAATCCCAGCTTCCCACCTGGGAAGCTGAGGCTGGGGATTGCTTGAGTCCTTAGTACCCCGGCCAATGTGAGCCTGCAGTTCCACAGGCAAAAATAGTGAGAACTAGTCTCAAAAGAAAAGAAAAGAAAAGAAAAGAAAAGAAAAGAAAAGAAAAGAAAAGAAAAGAAAAGAAAAGAAAAGAAAAGAAAAGAAAAGAAAAGAAAAGAAAAGAAAAGAAAAGAAAAGAAAAGAAAAGAAAAGAAAAGAAAAGAAAAGAAAAGAAAAGAAAAGAAAAGTGCCTCCATCATAGCCCTTTGGTCTACTTCTGATTTCAGCCAGAGTTGTGATGAACCGTTCCATGCAAACTCAGAATTATGCCACTCTGACAGCATTCCAGCTCAAGTTCAAGTTTCTTTCTGATTCTGCCATAGGACTTTCGCCAAAGTCAATCCACATATAAGGAAAGCCTGGAAGGGTGGGAGTGTTAGTGTCTTTGAGGATAATCTTCAACCAGTGGGGAACAGGAAGCAGTGCATGAAAGCTACAGCCTCCTCCTCCATCTGGGGAATGGTTCTGAGAGATAATCTTTTCCTTTCTCAGGAAGTCCCACCAGAATCAAGCCCTTGTTGCCCAATAGAGCAACCTCTTAATATACCCTAGCGTTGACTTTCCCTCATTCTAGAAATCTGCCTAGTAGCTCACTCTTGCCTGCTCAGAGGATATGCCAAATCCCTGCTCTTTGACTATGTCTTAGAGTCTGGCTAAAGACAAACAATAAACAGAGATAAGACAATCAAATTTCACCATTTTTTTTGAGACTAGGTCTTGCTATTTTTGCCCGTGGAACCGCAGGCTCTCGTTGCCCGGGGTACCACAGACTCAAGCAATCCCCAGTCTCAGCATCCCAGGTATCTGGGATTACAGGCACGCACCACCACGCCCAGCTATTTTTTTGGAACTAGGTCTCGCTACAGGCCCCAAGCGGGACTCGAACCATGATCCCTAGCCCCAGCCACTTCATAGGCTGAAGCTTACAAGCACGAGCCACCGTGCCCGGCCAGCTAAATTTCACCATTCTTATTTTATCTACTCTGGAGTATTTTAAAGCATATAAAGCTTCTTCAATTTTGGATTTTTTTCATTTACTGGAAATAGGATGGAAAGAAACCAAGTAGATATGGAACTGGTCTGTGATCAAACTGCATTAGCAAGGCAGACCTGCATATCTTGGTGAAATAATGCTGCTAAATATCCTCCTTCTTCCTGATAGAGTATTATAAAGTTGCCATTTTAAATTATATGTTAATGTAATGGTGCTTTAAAATGTGATGGAGCTCCTTTTCAATGTACTCTGATGACCATCTACGTGTGGACATTATACAACTCTCGAAAATCAACTATGAGAAACCATCCAAAGACTCCCCAGTGCAGTATATGAAATGTATACTGATGTGTAAATACACATGTGCTCTTTTCTGGGAGAAAGGCCAGCAGCTTCCACCAGATTCTAAAACAAACCCATAACTAAAAAAGGGTGAAGAACCACTGATGAAGGTATATAAGGCATGATGAACCTGAGTAGGGATGATTTTACTGTAGAAAGGAAGTCTTTCTGGAACTCTTTAAATCAATTCTACATCATCATCTTCACCAAATTGCATGACTAACCTCATTATGTGAATCTAACTAGAATTGATATGATTATAATGAAAGATTTTCCCTCCTTAAGGTCTAGTTTTTTTTTAAAAAAGAGGTGTTTTTTTTTTCCTCAAGGTCTAGTTTATAATAAAAGCTTTTTTTTTTCCTCCTCAAGCCCTAGTTTTCAACATCTGGGTTAGATGATCTGGTCCCAATTTTCTCCTCAAAGCTATCTCCCCTAGCCTCAAAGAACTTTTGGGATTCTGCCAATCAACAGGAAAAGGATTTAGATTACACTACATGCTCTTTCCAGACTAGCTCTCGTACTCCCAGATAGCCCTGTACCCTGAACTGGTGCACTTCCAGGAATGTGAGAGATTCAGGGCCAGCTGTCAATGAAGCAATTCCTTCCACCTGCATCTTGTCCAGCCCCTAAATTACTAACTCAGAAAGGAAGTTGGAAAGTTAAAGAGGCACACTTTCTCTATAGAGCCTTAATTAGGTTTGGCATTTGGGTTTGGGTTTTTTTTTCTCTTTCCCTCTTAACAAAGAACTATTTGTACATCATAAACACAAGTAGAGGAAGAAAATTACATCTTAAAATCATTACCCCTTAAAAACCAAGACAAAAATGGTACAGGTGGCCTTTTTAAATGAGGGGGGAAAACTCCTCCACATAAGCCCTTTTCTTGAATAGGCCTCTAACTAGCCCTCATGCAGCTGCAAGGACGCAGTTAATGTTCCTGTGATTTATTACTCCAAAAAGGATATTCTCAGCCATCATCTGCTGAAGAGGGACTTACAGGATGTAGACTGGGAAACTAAAAACACATTGGAATGGGCCACATTTTCCATGTGGTTTCCATTTTCTTTCCAAGTATACATTGAGAGTTTTGAAAAATATCTTTAGTTACCACAAATATCACAAAAGTATCCTGCCCCTGCCCCTAGGGCAGCTTGTAGCATGCCTGAACAAGGTACAGAGAACACTAGAAAGAGGAATATCCCAAAACAACCTCCATACTGAAAAACACAAAATATCCTCCCTGACTTAAAAACTGCTAAGATATGTCATGGTAAGTCTCCCAACCAAGTCACATTTTTTAGGTAATAAAGAGCAGCTAACATTAATTGACTGAACACTGTAATACAACCATCCTATTCATGACACCAGTTGTAGTTCAAGTTCTTTATTGGTTCTAGCAGTTACACAGACACATGGGCAGGGTAGAGCCAGGGCCAGGGCCAGAGAGGGGAGGGTGAGGGGGTCGGGAGGTAGGCAAGCCCCCCAGTCCACCAGGAATATCCACATTGTTTCTCTGGGTACTCTCTCCAGCATTCTCTCATTCCCTCCTATCCCTGTGCTCTCTGTCATCCTCTATTCTATACCCAGGGTGACACTTCCCTGTTATCCTTTCATCCCAGGCCCAGGTGTGCCCACCCACACATGCCCAAACCCTCTGGGTCCAAGCATGTATAGGGTGCAATACCACCAGTGCTAGTCATAGAGGTCAATGGCAGAAAATGCCTGACCAACCCATTTACCTACAAAGACTAACCAATGTGACGGAGAATGTTCTGGATCATTTACATGGTCACTTTAGTCTTCAATTTATCCTACCCATTTTACAGATGAGGAAATTTCAGCTGAGAAAACTTTATTATACTCCAGGTCACAGACTCTGCAAAAGGAGAGCTTGAATTTGATCTCTGGTTTATGTGTTTTTGAAAAAGGGCTTTGAAAAGTTTCCACATATTCGTAGAAATCTAGAAGGCTACATGCATGCTCAGGATTAGGCGCAAGCCAAGAATTGCTAAGAAGGCACCAAGCTAGCTGGTATTTTCTAATTTTTTTAAATAATTTAAAGGAAATTCAGCACAAGCAGTGTTTATTAGCATAAAAAAAAACAATGTATTTTCATACAGTATTCAGTACACATTTTGGCTACTTCCTCTGTTTTCAGCATGGTACTCAGGCTCACAACTACATGCTTCTTTTCCATCAGGGTATACACAACTAGAAGACAAAAACCACACTGTGTACCAAATGCTTCCAAAGTCTCTTGTGTTCCTTTTATAAAGCATCTTGTTCTAGTTTAGAGGATACCATATCTTACCACTCTAACAATGTTATCGTCTCCTTGAATCTCTCTTAATTTATTATGTTATCCCTTCTTTCGATTTGCTGCTATTTTCATTTTGTCTCTGTTTCATTTTGGATGCTTTTTTCATATGACTAGTGGTCCTGGGGTGTTTGTGTAAATTTAAGTTGACTTTCTAAATGCTGAATGAAGTCGGTATGTGGGCAGTTTGTTAACTGGTGGGATACGTGTTCAAACAAACATGCAACCTTCTGTCATTTTTTGTAGGTTCCCTAAACATTAATATGATGTGCTATTCAGTTTGTCCAAAGAAAATCTCTTTAGCCAAGCATCTGTGGGAGAACTGAGTGAGCTTGATTACTTGCATTCTGACATGGTCTATGTAATATATATCATTCCAAAAGCATAATTTCAATGATTTTGGCTTTGATTTCAAGCAACACTAGACTATTCTGTGTCTGATATGCTGCAACCGAGAGTCTCTCTGCTCCAGTTTGCTAAAGAGTATTTCTTCGATCTCCTGTGCAGTTTGGAGTCTTGATGGTACTGAATATGAATAAAACTTTGGAGACCTGTTTCATAAACAGATATTTAAATCATCTCCAAATTTTCAACCCCTACCTACCATCAAAATTATGTGGTTCCTCCTACTACTAAGGCTATTCAGATTTTTGCAGAGAGATCCAGCTTGCTTTTCACTAGTATCTCCTTTTGCAAACACTTGGGATGAGCCCTTCCCCCATTCTGTTAAATCATTTACCAGACTTAATCTGCTTTTTCTCCTCCTATATTGAGGTTAGGAGTTACAGATGTAGCCAGGTTTCATCAACTATGAAGAAAAGGAGAAGTGAAAAACACCTCAGTATATCCAGGTCTGAATAATGTGTATAATAGAAAAAGAAAATAGGAAAAATGGTGAAAATGAAAATATTAAAAATACAAGATTATTCCCCAGAACTGAAGGACATGAGTCTCCAGAGGGAAAGGCCACTTGTAAGCTACAAAATGAATGAGATAAAATCTCCAGTAAGACTGGTCATTATTCAACTTTGAAAATAAAAACAAAGAAAAATATAAAAGGAAAGACAAAAAGCAAAATAAAATAAAACATTAAATTTTCAAAAAATAAGAGAGAAAGAGAAGTTGTGAGTATCCACAGGTAGGAAATCATAACATAACCTTAAATACACAAAGAGAGAGCAAGAATACAAATTGAAAATCAGAATCACATTCACTCTCCCAATAATAACACTGGAAAGTTAAATGCTGGGTTTTTTCTTCTGACCTAGAAACATATCCCCAAACAACAAGAAATTCAATAGAAAAGACATTTTCAGATATTTAAGTACTCAAAGATACCTCCAATGTATCTTTTCTCAGAAAACTTCTTAATAGGGACATATGAAATCCAGGTAGCCGGTGGATGGAACATAGAAGAAATATAAAGCTAAGTCCCAGAATGACCATTGTGTCTTAGACCAGAGCAGTGCTACTCAGAACGTAGAAAGAAAAGCAATATAACATCTGCAGAAAATTATTACATGTACCTAGCTGAAAGATACCTACTGAACAGAAGAAATAAATGCAAAAATTGAAAAGAAAAAAATCAGTTGGTGGTTTTAAGGGGATCTCTAAAGATATTATATTAAAGCCCACAACATGGTAGAATAGGGAGATATGAATGACTTGCTACCTTAAGCACATCTAAAATAAAAGAGGCAGTATAAAATAAACTCATAGTCAACATCATGCTTAATGGTGAAAGACTGAAAGACTGAAAACTTATTCTCTCTAAGGTCTTACACAAGACAGGGATGCCCACTTTCACTACTAATTTTCAAGAGTATTGGAAATCATAGCTAGAGCAATCAGGCAAGATATTAAAGGGATCCAAATTGGGAAAGAAATGAAACTCTCACTACTTGCATATGACATGATAATATATATGAAAAACACTGAAAATTCCACTAAAAAAAAAATTAAAACTGGTGCAGCCACTATGAAAAGCTGTGTGGAGGTTCCTCAACATATTGAAAATGGATCTGCCATACAACCCAACTATTCTACTCCTAGGAATCTACCAAAAAAATCATAGACACTAAATTGAAAGAAAACCTGCATTCTTGTTTTTATTACAGCACTATTTACAATAGCCAAGCTATAGAAATAATCCATTCTTCTAAACAGAAAAATGGATAAAAAAGATGTGGTATATATACACAATGGAATAGTACCCAATGATTTTTCAAAAAGATAGATGCATACCATTTTTGGTGCATGAATGGAACCAGAAGAGATTATACTAAGTAAAATAAATCAAAAGGAGAAATACCAGATGTTTTTACTTATAGGTGTAATAGCAAAACCAAAAAGGGGGTCAAAGACAAACTTGAAAGCTGACCAAAGATCTGAAGCATCCAGCAGGGGAAGGGAGAGTGTGAAGGTAAGAACAGAGGTGGGAAGGGGAAGGGCACAAGGGCCTATAGTGATGGACTATGGGAAATAAATATAGATAAAAATGGGCAGAACAACTGAAAAGGAAAAAAAAAAAACTAGTAACCCAGATCTCCATGTTCCACAATTTCCCTATGTGTTTTTTTTTAAATAATAAAATAGAGCTGATAAGGTTGTACACTAAGTCTGCTTTGCATCTTTGCCATTCCAGTTATGAGATTCTGAGTCTGATTTTTGTACAGTCTGTCCTGCAGCTGAATAAAATAAAGATCTTTAAAGTTGCCCAGGCCGGGCTACCTGGGAGGCTGAGGATAGGGATCACTTGAGTTAATGGGTTTGAGACTAATCCTGGGCAACATAGTGAGACCTAGTCTCTTAAAAAAAATTAAAGAAGAATAAAAGTTGCCCAGGAGGCAGTTTCTACTGCAGTCAAAAGCAATCACTTGACTGGGCACAGTGGCGCGTGCCTGTAAACGGCAGTCTAGGAAGCCGTGGCCAGAACCGGGGATCACAGTTCGAGTATCACCTGGGGCAATGTAGCGAGACCTAGTTCCAAAAAAATAGCTGGGCGTGGAGGCGCGTGCCTATAATCCCAGCTACCTGGGAAGCTGAGGCTGGGGATTGCTTGAGCCCATGGTACCCCGGGCAACGTGAGCCTGCGGTTCCACGGGCAAAAATAGCGAGACTTAGTCTCAAAAAAAAAAAAAAAAACAATCATTCTACTCCAAGGTCCTTATAAATAGCATTGCTTGTACATCAATTAAGTGCCATAGCCACTTGACCTCCTTGTAGCTTGCCCTATACTTACATATCATACCACATACCACAGGGGAAAGCTCTAGTAATTGAAATGCCACTTCATGTCAAGGATTATTTCCATGCACTTAACGCCAGCAACAGTGTCCCTATTGCTTTAACATGCGAACAATCCAGTTCCAAAACCCTATCCCAACAGTATTTTTTCTAGAACCATATCTAATATCAAGTGTCTTGACCAGAGTCTTCTAGAAAACAGAGCCTGACTCAGGAATTCAAATACTATCTGTGAATTGTGCAGGCGTACAGCAAGGAGGATGAGGGGGAAATATAAGAGATAAAAGGTACATGCAAGGCATTAACTCACCAGCATTGCAGTCATCCCCACGTAAACCCAGGAGACACATTCCAAGCTGCACAGCAGATTCCAGAAATGGATCAGAGTATGGAAATATACACAGTTATATTCTATGTCTTTCCTATATGTATATACCTATGACAATGTTATCTTATACAGACATTTATGATAATTAAAGCACACTAATAAATGCTATGAAAACTAATAAATGTTATGAAAATTCTGTCTTTCTCTGAAAATATCTTACCATAGTGTAACATTAATATTTTGAGACCACAGTTGAATATGAGCAACTGAAATTGTGCAAATTGAAACCTCAGATAAAGGAAGATTACTGTACATTTCCTTACAAAATTGCCAGGTATGAATGCTCAGAATGGTTGAAAGGAGCATGCACACACACACACACACACACACACTTCAGACTTGTGCATGGAGAAAGTAGAAAACATTTTTCTGCCTGACTCCCTCATGCCTCCTCATTTCCATCAATCAAGTTTCAAGCCTCAGGGTACTGAAACCCCTTCACTTGCAGGTTGCATCATTTGGTTCCTTGGCAACTTCTCACAAAGCCAGACCCCATACCTATGGTATGCATTTAACCCAAGTGTGCAAGTGGGGTAATTATTAGGCACTGACCACAACTGCTTCTCATTAGTCTGCACCTGTGAATTCAGGCAGCCTGCAGTTCCCAACAGAAATGACAACCACCTCGATGTGCTGTCCAGGGGGGTGGGGAGAATTCCATCTGATCATCAGTAAGGACTCCATTTATGATGCCATTAGTGAATAGACATAGTTGTATAACTGCGCAATACATAATTCTTCCACTTTAATAAATAGGTACTCAAAGGAGCAATGTCTGGAATAGGAGGATTATGCAGGTGTGGGGCTTCAAATTGGAGCACCTTGTAAGCTCAGAGCACTCAGGGGGGTCACCAAAAACTGGACCAGCACCAGTAAAGTAGGCAGTGTCTTGGAAAAGAATCTGAGAATGCACACAGATTGTGTCCAATACAATTTGTTCCAAGTGAAACAAAAGGATAGTTTGATGGTGAGATGGATAAAGGACAGATTTAGGACACATTTTGAAGACAGAGCCACCAAAACTTCTAATAAATGGCATGTGAGGGTTCAGGGAAAGAGAAGACCCATGGGTGACCCTAAATGTTTTACTAAAGAAACTGGATAGATCATAATACATTTCCTGAGCTGTGGGATATGAGGGAGGAATAAACAGGGCAGGGAAGGGAACAATACTTAGTGTGACACCATCCATGAGTTTTGGTCCAAAACATTTTGTGTCTATAGTTTACTTTTGAAGACTGAGACATTAGACTGAATAAACATCCCATGACAATTCCATTTCATAGTCCTACACATGGATAGGATCATTTACCACTTGCATGGTGGAGCTAACAGTGCAAGGAATGGTCTGCCCCAAAAGACGCCCCCACAGATTAGTCAGCTGCCCATAACTGTGCTGTGATTATCCACTGCTGTGCAACAAGCCACCCTGAACCTAAAATGAACATATGTATTGGGCAAAGTCTAGGAAAGACGAGCTGATATTTGCTTCTTGTGGTGGCAGCTTGGCAGCTCATGTGGGAACTAGAGGATCCATGTCCAAGATGATTTACTCACTGACAAGGAAGTTGGTGCTGGCTGTCAACTGAGAGCTAAGAGCTCAGCCAGAGAGGCCCAGGATTGTTTGTTGATCCTCTCTTTGGGCTACTTGACCTTCCTCAGAGCATGTGGCTGAGTTTCAAGAGTGGACAACCCCAGCCTCTTGAGGGATAGGTGCAGAAACTGGCCATGTCATTTTCACCTTACTCAATTGGTTAAGCATTCACCATATTCAACGGAAGGAGTCTAGACATCACCTCTCATTGAGGGGAGTGTCAAAAATTGGGGGGGCATGTTTTAAGATGGCACAGCTTAGAACCCATAACTGTCACTACTTAATGGTTAGTTTTCAGTTTTACAGTGGAAGGAGGAACACTTAAAACATTATACGATATATAGATTAGGACCCACTTATTGTGTGTTTCATTGTCACATGAACACTTGATACTCCTGGGGTCTCTGATGGAATGGGAGCCAGGCTGGCAAGAACAATGTAGATAATAATAAAGCTACCATTTTTTGAACACTTTTCAATGTGATATTGTTCTGGGCACTCTATGCATCAGCTCATTGAATCCTCTCAAAAGCCCATCAGGTAGCTTAACATTATTATCCTTATTTTATAGATTAAAAAATTGAGACATTGGAGGTTTAAATGACTCATGAAAATTCATACACTCAGAAAGTAGTAGAGCTAAGATTCCAGCCCATAACTATCTACCTCCAGAGCCTACACTCAAAATCATTACTTCATATTGGAAAAGGTAGGAACAGGTTTGCAAAGATAGATGGGCTGCCAGGCCACAGATCTTAGCAGGGCCTAAGGGTTCATCAAGCTTTCATTGGTAGAAGTATGTGTGAAACATCAGAACCGTTGGGATTTTCTGCCCCAGAAGGTTTCTGGTCTGGAAAAACATGAAAATAAACAAATATTCATTATTGAGTGTACTTTTAATTCATCAGGCATGAAACTAAGTTCTAATGTGCATTGATTTTCTATAATCCTCTGAACAATTGCATGGTATTATTACCGCCATTGTGCAGTGGAGGAAATAGAGAAATTGAGTCACTTATTCGAGGTCACACAGGTGGTAAGTGGCCATGCTAAGATTCTAACTCAAATCTGATTCAAACCCACACTCTTAGTCATTATGCATAAAGGCTTGAAGGCTCTATATAGAGCATGGTAGTCCCAGAGTAGGGCCTGCTATGCAGAGCCTGAGAAGATTGCTGAGAAGTTTAGAACAAAACACAGGATACTGTGAGTCCATTTGATCTATTCTGTTACTCTCAGCTAGATATTTCTTCTATCTGATTACTTCTCTTTGTGCTTACTTCATTTTATCCAGTATCTCTACAATGCATGAGACAGTCTAAGCAATCCATTTCCAATTATTCTCCTCTTTATTCCCGGTTAATTAATAGCTGACTATTGAAGAGAGATTAAAATAATCGACTTCTTTATGACACTGAACAATTAAATTCTTAGCTTTTTTCACAAGTCTAATTAGTACCTAAGTGAGTGATTAATAGAGATGGATTCACCCTCCATCTAATCCCCATTTTGTAACCAACAACCCATTGCAAGTTTCTGACACTCCCAAGATAGTTTCCTGAAAGCAAGTTTAAATATTGATTCCGTCAAGCAAACATTTCCAAGCAATTAACCCATTATTTATTGAAAAATAGCTAGTTGTCCAGAAAAGGCGGGTGGTAAAAGATGAAATGGGCCTAGATTTCACTTAAATTAGCCATTTCATGCTTCTTGGAAGTATGTCCAAAGATTTGAGCCTACCTATCTTCCTCCCACAAAGATTTCTCAGTCCTGGTGGCCAAGGTCTTTGACCTTCAACTATAGTCCCTTATTTAGATTGAGAAAACACATGATCAGTACCTAAGTTTCAAGACGGATGTTACAGTGTAAATTTGACTCTCCATCTCCCTATTATCTTGGGCATCTTCCATCCCAGCTTGGTTTGGTGTGAGTTCAATATGATTCTATTCAGATGCTCCAAAAATGGCTCTTCTACCCAGTCTGATCAGTTTTCACTGGTAAGACCTTGACATCAGTACATGAGCGCCTTGTTCTAGATGCACCTCCTAGAAGAGTTCAAAGCAATTCTGTCATTCTAATCCTAATTATCATAGGTGCTGAGGAAGCATGCTACCAATTCTAGCTCAAGGTCTCACGCTACTAAGTAGTTGACAAAGGCTGACACTGTAGACAGAAATCCCTCCAGCAATAGACTCAGATGTCTGCACACAGACATCTGTGGGAGAATCTCATCTCTGTCTTCAGGGACTTGACATGACCTAAACTTTCCCTCTGAAAATCCAATACACGCAGACAGAGGACTAGGCAAAATTACATTCCTTATTTACTATTTTGGCACCTGCTAAAGGTTCTGATTCTAGATCAAGACCTGGCTCCTTCAAATGTCCTTCCATAAAGTAATAGAGCAAGCCAGCAACGAAGTAAAACTGTGAGAATGTTCCAAGAATAAGAATCTTTTTTTTTTTCACCTTTCAATCCCTAGTCTAGTGCAGGGCCTGGGCTAGAGTAGGTGCTCAGTGAAATTTTATTGAGTTGTACAAGAAGACAAAGAAGCAATCCTCTGCCTCCCTTAGCACCTGCCACAGCCTTAGGCAGTAGAAGAACTTGAGAGAGAGATGCTGTCATCTACTGCATAAGTGGGGACATAGCAAGACTTTCATTCCAGAGTCACTTTCTCTCACAGTAAATGCAAATTAATTTCTCCTGACAGATGGTCTCAGCCTTCTGTGTTGTCACAAGTCAACCAGCAGCAGCTTTGTGCGGTGAACTGAAACTGCACTGCTGAAGGTGCATCCTGGAAAGAGTATCCCCACAGTGGCTTGCCATGCTGCCTTATCTTCCCTGCATCATCTCTACAAAGGGTTAGAATATTTTTATACAATCAAGATTAACATGGAACAGAAACACCTGACTAATTTGGAGACAGTCATATATCAGCTCTTACAAGCTCTTTTGTGAACAACCTGTGGTTCTTCAACCCTTCTGGATTCTGCATTGCAATATTCATTTATAGAGATTAATTAGATGTGTAGCAAGCCCATGGTTCTACATAATACTGTAAGAGAACATCCTTCTTTTACAAGTCTGTAACCAATTGTCTGGCACTCTATGTTTATGTCTGGTATATCTCTCTCTGAAACACTGAAGACAGAATATAGGTTAAGTGTTTCTTAGTCATGGTTGAAGACAGTTGGTGGGGCCAATGTTCTGAGTGCATAGCCAATCCACAGGTGCAGGTGTTTAAAAATGGTCAGAGCAATAATGTGAAATCAAATTTAGAGAGGGAGCGAGAAGTTGCAAATTGAAACTATCCCAAAAAAGTAGACTTTAATGTATACCATATACAAGAAGTAAATCAGAATGGAATAAAGACGTAAATTTAAGAGCTAAAACTACAAAACCTATAGAAGAAAACACAGAGGCAAATATGCCTGACCTTCCCGTTTGGGCATCATCTCTTTAATAGTACATCAAAAATAAGGGGCAACAAAAGAAAAAGGTAATTGCATCTCATTAAATTAAAAATATTGTTCATCAAAGGACATTATCAAGAGAGTAAAAAGACAGCCTATGAATGGGGGGAAATATTTGCAAATCACATATCTAATAATATCCAAAGTATACAGAGAACTCCTGCAACTCAACAACAAAATGATAATCCAATTTTTAAAAATGAGAAAAAGACTTGAAAAAACATTTCACCAAAGAAAATATTCAAATGACCAATAAGACCATGAAAAGATGCTCCATATCAATATTTGTTAGAAAAACCAGAGTCCACTCCCACTAGAATAGTTATAATTGTTTTTAAACCAGAAAATAGCAACAGTTGATGAGACACAAAGAAAGTGGAAGCCTCATGTTTTGCAGCTAGGAATATAAAATGGTACAGTCATTGTGGAAAAAAGTTTGACATACCTCAAAAAGGTAAAAATAGAATTACTATATGATCCAACAATTCCACTTCTGGCTATATGCCCAAGAGGATTGAAATTGTGGACTCTAGCTGACATGTGTATACAATGTTCATAGCAACATTATTCACAATAGTCAAAAGGTGGGAACAACCCAAAGATTCATAAATGGATGAGTAAATTAACGAAATGTTATAGATCCAAACAACAGAATATTAACTTATAAAAAGCTGAACCCTGTAAATATGCTAAGTGAAAGAAACTAGGATCAAAGAACAAATATATGATTTCTGTCATATGAAATATCTTAACTAGGCAAATTCATAAAGATAGAAAATAAGTAGAGGTTTCCAAGGACCAGAGATGGAAGAGAGGGAAAATAGAGTGATTAGTGAATGGGTCTAACATTTCTGATGGGAAATTTTAGAAATAGTGGTTATGGCTACATCGCATCATGCATGTAATTGTGCCATTAAATTTTATGCTTAAAATGGCTAAACTGGCAAAATTTACATCACTTTTACTTTTTTTATTTATTTGCAGTTTTTTTTGAGACTAGGTCTTGCTATTTTTGCCTGTGGAGCCGCAGGCTCTCGTTGTCTGAGTACCACAGACTCAAGTAATCCCTAGCCTCAGCTTCCCAGGTAGCTGGGATTACAGGTGCACGCCACCATGCCCAGCTATTTTTTGGGGACTAGGTCTCGCTACGTGCCCCTGGCGGGACTCGAACAATCCCTGGCCCTGGCCGTGGCTTCCTAGGCTGCTGCTTACAGGCATGTGCCACCATGCCCAGCCTACATCATTTTTATTTTACCACAATAAAAAATATTTTATCTGTGTTAATATTTACATCTGAATTGAGGAGACATAATAGATGTGGATGTAGCTCCACAGCATCTTGACAGGGGGCTTGAGAGAACAGTGCCAGCAACTCCAATCTCATCTTCCTCAAGTACAATAGTAGATTGGTGTACTGGTTCACCTTTTGTCCCAGCGTCATCAGATGTGCTTATCTGGAATGCAGGCTGCGATGCATGATCCATGCCTCCACATGGAAGACCACTGGGGCCCTGGAAACAGTGAGCTTATGTTCAGCAGAAGGGACAGAATGTTCCTAGGACTGTCAGTGGAGCCAACTTGTTTGGTGCCTAGCATTCCAATGCCCAGAGATAAGGAGTAGGTTCCAAATGCAGAGCCCTCAAGACACCAAGATGAAAGTTGGTATAGTCTAAAACATAGATCACCAAATCTGAGGGGTTAGTAGAAACGTGGAAACAAGATATGAAAACAAAAATTTGGAGGGTTGCAAGAAAACTAACATATGAAGTGAGTTAAGGTAGGTCTGAACTAATTCTGAGCACTCTGCCTGAGATTTTTATAGGATTTGCATGCCTGATTTTTGCATTTAAAGGCCTGAAAAAGAACAGAAGGTTTAAGGTATTTTGACATTTTAAGACACAATTATTAGATTCTTTTAAGCACATTCCCTTTTAAGGAGAAAAGTTACCTGGGAAACTGACAGAAACTGGTAGTCGGAGAAGGGAAGAATCAGGACATGCCAATCTTTTCTCCTTTGCAAATGATCTATAGAAATAGCATCCCTCATACATAATAAAATAACTTAGAGACTATGTCATGTCACACAGGGACTTTAGAGATGGAAGAAAGAGCAACTTCCTATTATATGCCTATTGGATATTGGATATTACATGAAACAGATGCTCCTGTGATACTGGTATCAGCTATGGATCTCCCACTCAAAAGGGACCAAACCTACATGCTAGCTATCCAGGTCAAGTTAGTGCCCTAAAAGCAGGTAGAGAACCAAGGACAGCTAGGTGGAGTTGAGGTATAGAACAAGACAAAAACCTCCAGGATTTGGTGGGGGGGTTGGTTTTTTTTGTTGTTTGGTTTTGTTTTGTTGAGATAAGTGCCCTGTTCAATTGGAACTGGGCTCCTACAGTGCATACTGACAACTTCTATGCAGGCTACAGTAGGCCTGTGAGGTCCACTTGATTTTTCAATTGCCACCTAGCAGAGATCTGGGCCCAGAAGAAATGAAATTGTCATTAAGTGTGAAGGAGGAGGAGACAGAGAAGGTATAGAAAGGGGGGTCAGGAAGCACTAAAAAAAGAAAAGGTGAGAGGACATAGAACTCAACCTGTTTCTTGCTTTACAACTCCAAGAGCTGAGAAAGTGGGTTTGCCAGAACCCTAGAAGTCAGGGATTGAAGATTTACCCAACAGTTAGTGTCGAAAATAGGTTATAATGTGAAACCAGATAAATTATGAGAATTGCCTGAGCAATAGAAAAGCAAAATATATTAAAGTTATCTATCAGGCTCTCCTCTGGCTAGTAAATGGTAATTGGTTAAATCGATTTTCTGGGGTTGCCAGGAAAGGTTGCTCACACTTTTCTCCTGGCAGGGAGGAAAAGTAACAGGCGTTATGAAGTTAGCCCTGTGGGCAGGTTTTGGAAGAGAAGTGTTTCTTAAGCAGAAAACAAGCAATAAACAGTATGATGTCAAGGGGGAATGGGAGTAGGGAAAAAGACAGCAAGTGAAAATTAGAATGGAGTGTTCAAATGGTGGAGAATTACTGGGGCTTTGGTGGCAGGCATGATGTGAATATGTTAGCAGGTAAATGAGGGGCAACAAGGAACCCCAAACTATTAAGGTGTACATGCTTGAAGAGGATCTGGCGATACAGGCACACAAAGGTAAAGAAAGTTTAGTCTTAGTGTGAAAGATCTTTAATAGAATTAGTATGCATAGAGAGAACAGAAAAGATAGTCCTAATAATAGTTTTTCAATAAAACTCTCAAAATTACCTGTCACCTCATGGGCAAATATCCAGCCAGATGAGGTTGGCTCAAGCAGGGTCTCTGAGACCCAAAAGATCGCCACATGTTTTGTGGTGGGGAAGCAAAAGAAAGATGTAAGGCAGGTCTGGGATAAAAGAAGCAAAATCAAAGTACAAATCAAAATAATGACTGCCATTGTATTTGCCAAGGACAGCCTTCACATATGTCTCTCACATATGGGTCTGTTTCGAGTATCCTCTGACGTCATTCCTCCATGTGTTTCCTTCAAAGTTCCCCCAAATCCCTGGGTGTAAGTTGAGTTAGGGAAGCAGGAGCCCTCTGTCTGCCTGCCTTCAGTGTTACATCCACTCAGTTCTGCCTCTGGTTTCCAGTGTCTCCCCTGCTCAGGAAGTGTAGTTCATGGTATATTAGGACTTATAATTCAGTTTTTACATGTAAGTGGGATGAGAAAAATGGCACCTCCCCTTATCTATAACAAGTCAGTCCTTGTCATTTTTGCCAACATTTCCTTGGTGATGAAGGTCTGGGGGGGGTGAAGCTTCAGGAAGTCCTGTTCATGACATACTGGAATTTGTAATCAAAGGTTGTTACATATAAATGGGACAGAAAAAATAATACATCCCCTAATCTCCCTCTATATATAATTGTAGAGTTTTGAGCCTATAACCCCTAAAACAAATACAAGGGTGTGAATCAATAATTATATTAGGGGAAATTAATTAAAGTTAAAATAATTCATAAACACTTAAAAATCTCAAAAAAGAAGAAATGTCTAATAATACTTGACATTTAAAGCCATGTTGGACAATACAAATTAGTAATATTTGTATGACCTCCTGTACAATTTTACAATAATCATTTAATCAGATTATCCAGGAGCACTTAACAAAAAAATGTATTGTTAGAAAGAAAAACAAGAACAGGCAGTTCAAATATGTTCTCAAATTGTTTAGACTTGGGTCCATCACCTTCTCTGAGCCTCAGGTCCCATTCACAGTTTGTAAAACTTATGAATTTCTTTTCAGAATCATATCTTTAAATGCATAAAATAAAACACAAAGAAAACCAAATGTACTGCTATACAATCATACCACATTTTATATATGATATAAAAATATAAGCATTTCCTTATTAACACATTAAATAACAAATTCTAGCTGCAGGTATAATAATTACCATAATTTCAAAGCAGTGATGAGCATTAAAGCCATTTTGTAAACTCTACAATTTCTGTAATAAGATTATAAGAGAATTTTACTGGTTTCACTATTGCAGGTACTGTTCATACTACTGTGATTCATCACTTATATTTGTGAGAGAAGAAATGTAAGTATATTTGAATGCAAAACTTCAATTAGAGATCAATGAAAACAAAGCTGTGCTTTTCCCCATACAAATGTATTGACCCCATGGCTTTTGATGGAGTCCTTGGAAGCCTGTGTACCCAGATGAAGAATCTCTGATAGATGTGAAAAATGAGTCAAAATAAGATATCAGGGAAGTTAAGAACAAAGAGTACCAAGAGGGAAAGCAGGAGGTCTAAATAAATTAGGATGAAGAAGAGCAGCTATCTATAGTGACTTTTTAAGCATTCCCATCATGTACTTGCTTGGCTGGATTGCATTAAGTTAAAGGGTCTCACAAAGTATGGGTGAGATAAAATGAAAGAAAAGTGGCTAAATGTTGACAACTATTGAAGTTGGGGTAATGAATATCCCGGATTTATTTCTCTGACTCTCCACTCTTTTGTGTATTTGAAACTTTCCATACTAAAATGATTTAGAGGTAACAAAATCAAGGATCAAGCATGCCATTTGATTATCAGAATTCCTCAGATTCATTCATTTACCCATTCATTCACTCAACAAACATTTACTGTTGAGCTGGGCATGGTGGTGCATGCCTTTAAGGGCAGCCTATGGAGCATGGCTGGCACTGGGAATCCCTTGAGTCCATGGCTTTGAGACCCGCCCGGGGCAACATAGCAAGACCTAGTCCCACAAAACTAGCTGGGCATGGTGGTGTGCACATGTAATCCCAGTTACCTGGGAAGCTGAGGCTGGGATTGCTTGAGTCTGTGGTACCCCAGGCAACATGAGCCTGCAGTTCCACAGGCAAAAATAGTGAGACTTAGTCTCAAAAAGAAAAAATTTACTGTTGCCTCTGGCACAGTGTAGGGCATGGCCAGGCTGAAACAAGGATCGTGGAGGGGTCAGACCAGGAGAAACAGTAAGGAGGAGTTTCTTCCAGCCCAGAATGAAAAGGGATGGTAGGACAAAACCACGGTCGAGGGGCAGAGTAGAAGGCCTTAAGGTAAAACATTTTGGAAAGGGGAAAAGAGGGGTGGGCACACCACAAGGAGGGAAGGGGACTGAATAAGCGGTACACAGGCACAAGCTGGTTGGAAGCAGGAACAGGGAAATGGAGACAATCAGCTGAAGTGGGGGTGGTATCAGTGATAGCTCTTGCCTCCTCCTTCACAACTATGCCTGCCTCTTCTTGGGGGAATCTCCCTGGTGGCCTTCTTGCCCAAAAAGATATACTGAACCACATGGCATTTGGATAAAGAAAAAGACCAAAAAAAGGCAGATGATATCAAAGTTCTCTCCTAGAATTGTGAAGTTTAAAGTTCATTATCAGTCACACTAGAAAAAAAATATCTCTGTTAACTTTGTGGAACAGAGCTTTCAAAGCAACACAGTGTAACTTGGAACTGATCAAATGCCAGAGAGAAAAAAAAACTAATCTCTGTTTATATTTCATTTCCTCTAACATTTGCCTAACTGGGGAAAGAGCAACTGGGTTTTAATAACATGAAAGGAGCAAAAATTCCCAGGATATCACCCCTTAAACAAGTTTTCTTCCAAAGCCCATTTCAATAACGGCTTGGTAATGACTGCCCTCAAGGGAGAGCCCTGACTGGCGGTCTCCAATGGGGGCCGCAGGACCAAGCTGACAGCCAGATGCCAACGTTCTGAAGTCTTGACTTACGCAAGAAAAGAAACAAAGTCCAGTTTCATCAGGAAAATGTTTGATAAGAAGATTAGCAAATCAGAGGAATTGTGCTCCAAAGTGTGTTTCTCCCTCATTCGCTATTAGCTGTACTTCCTTCCTAGGGTTCTGTGACTAGGACACAGTGACTTGAACTTGTTCCCCAATTGGCAATTATTCCAATTCCCTTCAAAGGTCACATCTGAACCTTAGGCAGTCCAGTCCCTGTCCACAAAGGTACACAATTCAGAGGAGACAATAATACCTCCGAAAAGATTCTTGGAAATCTATTGCTCACAGTCAGCAGAAAGAAAAGTTGTATTTGCCAGTACGAGCATTCCAGATCCAACTTAGTGATTGTTTTTACATTCTGATGATACAAAAGCAATAGGTATTCAGTAAAAACTTTACTTCATGGGCTGGGCGCTGTGGCTTGTGCCTGTAAGCTTCAGCCTATGAAGCGGCCGGGGCTAGGGATCGTGGTTTGAGTCCTACCTGGGGCCTGTAACGAGACTTAGTTCCAAATAAATAGCTGGGCGTGGTGGCGCGCACCTGTAATCCCAGCTACCTGGGAAGCTGAGGCTAGGGATTGCTTGAGTCTGTGGTACCCCGGGCAACGAGAGCCTGCAGCTCCACGGGCAAAAATAGCAAGACCTAGTCTCAAAAAAAAAAAATTTCCTTCAAATTTTGAATTTTTATTTTTTCCCAGGCTAATGATATTTGATGTAATCTCTTGTGACACTGATACACAGTGTCAAGCCATGTCACCATGAGAGGTAAAAACCTCCTTCCTACCAACTAGTCTCGATTCTCATCAGAAGGAAGAAAAATTGATCACCTTGCATCCCCATCACACAGCAATTCATGTTAGTTCAGTGTTTTAAACATTCTTCAGGCCCAGGTGCTTTCAGCTGTTAGTGGTGGGAGCCCATACAACCATCCTGTTTTTCATTTTCAGTAAAGGATTCGATTTAATACTGTATTATAAAATAAGCTTTGTGTTCAATGTTTTTTTTTTTCAACTGTGGGCCAGTGCACTATGTTATTCTGAGCACTTTGTTATGATGAAAAACTTGTATTTATAATTATCTATCTGGACTCAGTTTAGATGATTCCAATTTTGTCAGCAGCATCCAAAGCACCATCATCAGGAGCCAGTTGAACACATGCTTTCTTCTTTCCTTAAGGTCTGATCAGGGTATTAACCTTGACAACATCGAGAGCTTCTTCACAGCCTGTTTGGTCTAGTGTTAGTTGGCCTTGACCTCCACCATGAACACAAGTGTGTTCTTTTCTGTTATCTTCATGGTGAGCTCAGTGTTCAGAGGGAACTTGATGATGGCATAGCAATCAAGCTTGTTTCTCCTAGGGGTGCTCTTCTGAGGATATTTGGGGTGCCTTCAGAGCTATGGTGTCTTGACCTCCAGAAGGTGCGCAACATGCTAATCCTTCTCTCATGGCTGTGGACACCTTTCAGCACTGCCTTCTTGGCCTTGAAAGCTTTTGCTTTGGTTTCAGTTTTGGAAGGGGGGCTTCCCTCTGTACTTTCACTGCCATCTTTGTAGAAAGAGGGTTCCAAGCACTTTTAAGGTAGGCTAGGCTGAGCTATTTCGTTCAGTACGTTAGTTGCATTTTTAACAGGATATTTTCAGCTTAAATAGATTTAGCAAGACAGAACCTCATCAAAAGTCAAGTAAGATTTGTGGTTTACTGACTTGCAATCAAATTAGCCTGAACTGTCCTGGACAGAGGTTTGAGAGACAAACATGGGTTTTAATTGAAGATATCCTCTCCCAGCTACTAGCTGTGTTTCCTTATATTACAGGACCTGGTCCTTGTTTATTACCTTATTTTCTTGTTTGTTATCAAGTTAACTTGGTCCTTGACTGTTTAGAAAACCACAAAACCATGGTCAGTCAATACCCTGTTTCCCTGCTAGCACCCTGGTGGTCAACCCCATAAAACCAGGATATCCTCTGCTCTCAGGCTAGAGTGTGGCTCAGGGCAGTCGCTGCTCCTCTCCTGCTGCATGATCCAACATAAGTGATGCTTGTTTGAATTCCCATTTGGGTTTCTGTCTAGATGACTTTTGTCATATCAACAAAACCAGACAGGAATTCTAACACTTGAATTACTTAACTCCTCTGAGACTCAGCTTCATGATCCATAAATATGGGATAACAGTAGTTTTCTAATAAGGTGGATGAATTAAATAGAGCTTGTGGCAGTTCCTCCTCTGACACCCCACACTCTCAGCAATGCAGGCCCCTTCATCCCTCCACTGGTACCCGACTCCCTCCAGGATGTGTAACTTTAGGGGTTTTACTGAAAAAACTATTATCCTTTTCTTCCCTCTGTACACACTAATCCTATTAAAGTCCTTTCACACTAAAAGTGTGCTTTTTCTTTATGTGGCAAGTTTGGGGGTCCCGTGGTACCCCTCATTCTACACACTAACAGGAGAGGATCAGGAAAGTTTGTAATGTAAAACAACTTCATGTCTTTTTCCCCTCCTTTTCTTATAAATAACATAAAATGGCCAGCCCTTATATAGAAATAGAAATCGATGGTAGTGATAGAAAGATATATAGATGTAGAAATAGTGGCAGAGACACATATTCTAATAGTTACAACTGTTCTATTCCACTTGACCTTATTGTAACATTTGGAAAAGAAATAAATCTTGGTCCCTCCAAAAGAGAGAAAATTAAATGAAACAGTCTGTATATGGTCCTTAGCAAAAACCTGGAAAAGAGACAGTGTTAATTTCTGTTAATAAGTGTTAGTTTCTGTTGTAATTCACCATAAAGAAATCAGAGTGTTTTTTATTTACTCTACTCATTTACTCATACTAAAAAGTGTTGTTTGGGTGCTTCTTTTACTATAAGCATACAAAATACTCGACACTGCAGGCAAGGGGGTAGAGTACAAAGAATGGTAAGAACACATCTAAACAGTTTCTACTTTCCAAGAATTGATGTTGTAATTCCAAGATTTTTGCCTGAATGAAAACTGTCAGAAACAAATAAAGTATTGAATGTTTATATTAGAAAAAAAGTAAAGACAAATAAACAATCTACGTTCCCACCCCAAGAAAATGAAGAATAAAACAAACCTAAATCAAGCAGAAACACCCAAGTCAAACTCCAACAATTGCCCATCCCCTCATGGGCAAATATCCAGCTAAACAGGCGTGGCCCAAAGAGGCAGGAGATGCCCAAAGGCACGAAAGCAATTCCAAGGCACATACCGGCAGAAACCACAAAAAAAAAAAAAAAAATCTATGCCAGAGAGCTGCTGAGACAAGAGAAACCTGAAATTCAAAATGTACCATATAATCCACCATGAGCTCAACATAACAGCTGCCATTGTCTCTGCCAAAACACTAAAGCTGCCCGGATCAAGGACCAGGAGCAGCTTCCTCATGTGTCTCTCCTTCCTCCTTAGATTTACCTCAATTTATATCGCCACCTCTCCCCTTCCTCCTTTCCAACTTCTCCCCACCCTCCATCAGGAAGTCTGGTTCATAGCAAGCAGGGAGTTGTCACCCAAGGTGCTTGAGATTTCGTCATAGTGGAGATGGAGGTGGAGTCCATTCTGGATATTATTTGCTGGCTCAGAGTTTGAGCCTCATTGTTCCTCAGACATAACTACCATTTTACTGTTTAGGAGTTTAAATTTTCTAGATTCTACATACATAATATACAGAACTTGCCTTTTTCTGTCTGACTTAATCTCATTTAAGATATTCTCATGGATAAAGAAGATGTGATCTTTATGTCTGTATGTTCATGTGTCACATCTTTATCCATGATGACATTGTGCTAAGTGAAATAAGCCAGAGAAAGACAAACACTTCTCCCGCTCCCACACCCTCCACTGTGCCCTCTCCTGCTCCCTCTCCAATATTTAACAGTGAGAAAGGAGATTTCCCCCCATTTGCAACAACGAAAGCAAGCCTTGAGGAATCTTTTCTTCAGAGTTTCTTAAGCATCATCTTATGAAATACTCGCAGAGTGTTTATTAATGCCTCACCCCTCCACTGTGAGCGCCACAAGAGCAGAGAATGTCTCATGTTTTCATCATCATATGCCAGTGCCTGGGACAGTGTAGGAACTCAAGAAAACATTTGGTTGAAGGCAAAGAAACAGTATGATATGCCCTATGAGAAGCTCCCTATGAGGTGTGACCCAGTGATCTCCTCTTTCTCATTCTGCCATCTCAGCTGCTCTGCCCAAGCTCTTCACCCACAGCCTGATGTATTCTCCAGTAGCCCCCCACATGCTTTAACTCTTAAATCACACAATCCCCACCTCTCAATCTAACTTTTGTTTTCCCAGTTTTGTAGAAACTGAATATACAAAAAGATATTTTACTCTCTTCATTTTAATTTATTTTTTAATTGATTGCATATATATATGTATATTTTTTACATCGTTGTCTACCCCGAAGTTCTCCCACTACCATGTCACCCATGAACCATCATCTTAATCTCTTGTGCCCATCCCTCCCCCGATTTTACCCCTCACCCCTCTCTTGCTCTATGCTTCAAAGTTTTAAATTTTCCTTGCCTTTTTGTTTGTTTTATTTTTCCCCTATACCCTGCATATAGGTGAGATCATTCAGTATTTCTCTTTATCTTTCTGGCTTATTTCCACTAACATGATTCCTTCTAGGCTCATCTGTGTTATCACAAATGCATAAAATTTATCTTATTGATTGCAGAATAGTATTCCATTGTGTACAAATACCACAATTTTCTGATTCATTTATCTTCTTAATGTTACTGTAAGAACAATAGTACCAGTTCCATGAAATGACTGGTGTTATTTCATTTCAGTTCAAAGTCAAGTTGATAATCATCTAGTTGGCATGAGGAAACGAAAGCCCTCTGTGCCAGATTCCATTTTTTCAGAAGTCAAAAATCTAACTTTTATACAAATCCTCCTATTTTTTTTTAAATTGGTAAAT
Organism: Uropsilus gracilis; assembly: GCA_004024945.1. NCBI lineage: Eukaryota > Metazoa > Chordata > Mammalia > Eulipotyphla > Talpidae > Uropsilus > Uropsilus gracilis. The sequence continues at coordinate 96,129 of PVHY01003898.1, forward strand.
ATTTTTTTAATGTGAACATGTGTTGACTTAATAAAGTATATCTATGAGTCAATGGTGTCCCATTAGCTCCTCTTCATCATGCTAGCAGAAAAAAAAAACAGAAAGAAAAAGAGAAGTACCAGATGGTCTCACTTATATGAGAAATATAGAAGAAATCAACAAAAGGACAAGGAAAATTAAAACTAACAAACAGACAACAGAAATAAAGCATAAAACAAGAGAGGGCGAGGGAAGGGGAAGGATAAGCACAAGGGATGATCAAGGTGGCAGTTTCACGGGTAACAAAGTGGTGGGAGAACCCCAGGGGGATACAATGACGTGATAGATAGATGATAGATAGATAGATAGATAGATAGATAGATAGATAGATAGATAGATAGATAGATAGATAGATAGATAGATAGATAGATAGATAGATAGATAGATAGATAATTTTTAAAAAGATTAAAACAAGAATTTTAAGTAATTTAGCTATAATACAAATCAAAATGAAAAGTGTAGTATAATGAGAATCAAAGCAGCATGCCATAGAACACATAAAATGGAACAATCACAAAATGTACATTGTAATATTTATGGCTACATTTTTTAAGAAAGCAGGCCAAGTGATCCATTTGTGTGAGAATGTAGCCAAGACAGGATTCCTGTGCCCCAACCTTTGCTGGGCCTCCTGAATCACACAACCTATCTGATTATGGTCCATGACATGTTCTGGCTATCATTTGCCCCCTGGATCTTGGCAGTGAAGACAGGAAGTAAGGGAAGCATGATCAAAACAAAGAAAATAAGCTTAAAAAGGAGCACAGTGTTCTTGCAGGAAAGCACTACAGGAAATGAGTTCAAGAAATATGAGTCTCAGGAATTTGTATTCATTCGTTTCTAGGTGCACTTGTTGAAGTTATGTATTTTGATTGTCACTTCTAAAATTGTACTTTAAGGTCCTCACTTTATTCTCTTGCCTCATCTCTTCAGTCTCCTAATTTACCAGAACTTTCAAACCTTTTTTCTCCACTTAATCTTATCTAGCCTCAATAGTCTACTCTTCCTCTAGTAAAAACACTCCTAAATGCTGTTTAAATCTGACCACTCTCTCAAAGTTTACCTGGACTATCCTCACTAACTCATTTCCCCAACCATCCTTCATATCATTTCCTTGATCTGGGTCTCTTTTATGAATCCTTCCATGTGGCTCCATAATTCATGAACTCTTTAATGATTTGCCTTAGGTAAGTAGTTTCTAGGAATAAAGCCATTGTCCACAAAACCAATATTCACAGTCCTCTTGAAGCTACCCAAAATCTTAAACAAGCATGTCTGATGACATTAGTAGAAACAGGTTTGAGGGCATCTGGGCAGATACAAGGATGTTCAGCGAAGCATTGTTCATAGTGCAAAAGACTATATTGACCCCAACTGTTCATCCCTTGAAGGTCAAGTGTACCAGGACGCAAATACATGGTGTGTTATAATGAATGCTTCATGTATGGCTGGATATGATATGATCTCCAGGGTATGTTGCTGAGTGGGGAAAATAAGCTAAGAAATCAATACATATGATATTATTTATGAATCTGCTTTGAACACAAAAGTATGTGTATGTATATCATTCACAAATGCATTTTTAAAGTTTGGCATGATAATTCCAAACTGATAGTAATGTTCCAATCATCGGCTCAGTAACAGACACAGGTTGACTTAGGTTGAGTTGGCTAGACACAGGGACGGAGACAAGGATTCTTATGCATGCAATCTAGTAGGGAGGTGTTTTCAGGAGAGGTGAGGCAAGCAAGTTTGGGCAGAGAGTGGGAAAGCTAGGCAAGAAGCTGGTCTTAGCTGGAGGTTAGCCTCTGTGTGGTGCCATGGGGAGCCTCTGGTGTACAAATTGTACTACAGAGTATTCTCCCCATCCCATCTTGAGGAAATGTGATATCTCTGTGCTTCTCAGACCAACAGTTCTTGCATTCCCTTTCTTTCCCTGGTGTAGTAAATGGCCATGGATCCTTTGGGAAATGACTGGAGGAGTCATCATCACATATACTTGCAGTGGGATAACAGGGTCCTTCTTTCCTGGGGATGTGGGCCATTATTTAGTTCATGGGTGCCAGGTCTGGAAGCTGGCCCAGATCCAGAAACTCAGCAAGAAGAGAGCACAACATTTTGGATGAGAGCAACTGCCCTCAGCCTCCTGATCAGTCAAGTTGGAAGACTTTTGTTGCAGATTCATCAGCATCCTTATTTGTCTGCTCTCTCTTTTGCTTTTTGAGATGTCATATTCTATTTAACCACTTCCATAACTCCCTCCAAATACCTTTGGCTACAGCTCCTCATTATAATTATTGCAGCTATCTAGTTTCTTCCAGTTGAGCATAGCCACCTGGCATCTATTAATTTGATTTCCCCCATCATCCCCATTGCTGGTTATTAACCCAGCTCTGAGATGGTCTCTCCTAATGTCCACCCTGACCTGTGGCCTGCACATGCACTTCTCAGTAACAAAGTGACCCTCTCACATAAGAGCACATTCCTCTTGGCCTGGCTGAACCCTCTTCTCTGAGCCCTCCTGTACAACCTCATTCTGCAGTGGTGCATCTGGCCTCACATGAAGAGTCCACTCAGCAGGGTCCCCTCTGAGCCTTCTAGGCCACCATTGTCACGGTGATTCAGACATTGCTACCTAACAGCGTGAGTCAACATGTCTTCTGAGCTTCTAGAATCCATCATCCACACCATCCTTCAGAAGCCTTACCAGGGTGTTCTATCCTATGTCATGAGTGTTCCTCTAATCACAAACTACATTTTATCCAAATGTGTGCTTTATTTCCACTGTTCAGCAAAACCCTTGCCCATGTCTACTCCCCAATCCCCTGCGGGTACATTTTGACTCAATGCTGCAATTTTATCAGGGCACTGTCCCTCTCCTATCTTAGCAGGCACAGTGCGTCCCCAGTTGAGTTACACTGTAATTTAACCCTAGTTTATTGACCTGGTGTTCAGGGAAAACAGGGTTGGAGTAAAGGGAAGTTCTGGGGTGCAGGGCTTGTGTTGTCTTGCAAAGAAGGAGGCCTTTGTATTGTGTTCAGACAATAGGGTATTCTAGTTCTTAACAGGGAGGAGTGGGCCACTTCTACAGGCTCAGCGGGTTTAGGAAAATCTGAGAAGTCAAAGTTCTCAAGGCCCTTCTAGAAATCCTTATCTCATATGTCAGAGTCCCACTCTTTCCCAGCCAGAGACATGACCTTGGCATAGCAGACCTGCCATATTTGGGACTCTAACCACCTTTGAAGACTGGCCACTGTTAAAATAAAGCTCAGGACTTGGTTCTTTGCTTTCTGTATCATTCTGCCACAAGAAGTGAAAACCTCTATTTGTCACCAAGGAGGTTCTGTGGTTTACACACTTTGATTGATCAGCTGCTCTCTTTTGTCAGAGTGTCAATCAAATTGAGATTGACAAATTCTGTTATTTTAAAGATTACCATTCCCCCCCTATCTCTCAAATGTCTACTATATTCCAACAGCGGATGTATTCCCTTCAACCAGCAAACGTTTGAACTTCACAGCTACCTTGTGACAGGGACTATACATGTCTCACCTGCCTCCAGTTGGGGTCCTCAGTGCCAGCAACAATCACCTGGATAATTCAGGTCCCAAATCCCATCATGATGCCTGCTTCCTTGGACCACTCCTGGCTACAACCACCACAACATCAGGGTTCCCCAGGACACAGCGTGGGTAATGATGCTTATAAGGGAGTGGCCTTGGGACTAGCACTTTATGGAGACTCACTCTTGTGCAGGATGCTTATTAGAGATCACCACCTGCGCAAAGGTGGGGGAGGAAGCACATTGTAGTGGGCGAAAGGATGTTATAACGCCGTCCCAACAAAGACCTCCGTCAACTCCATGGTAGGCTCTGAAATCTGAGTGTCTGGCTGTCCCAAATTGGGCCAAAGTGCTAGGACTCTATCCCCCACTGCATTGATTAGTCACTGGATGGGGGCATCCCTTGTCAGGAGTCATGATCTTCAGCGAAGTGGTTTTCTTTGGCCGAGGCAGGCAATCTCTAAAGAGGGCTGACACCTGAGGATCATCTTCTAGAAGTGCTCCCAGCTGTTGAAAGAATAACATGTTCATTGCTGAAGGGAGATCTCGTGGCACATGATAGCATTCACTGCATGTACCGAATCCACATCATGTGACTGCTAGCTTCCTAATTTGGCTTCTAGGGGGGGTGGGAAAAATTACAAATTCAGTAGACTGATAGCTGTACATTCAACTGTGCAAATCTGCTTGAGTGAAAATACCACATGTGTAATAGCAGTTGCCATTAATGGCGCACACCTGTAATCCCGCTACCTGGGAAGCTGAGGCAGGGGATTGCTTGAGTCTGTGGTACCCCGGGCAACAGTAGCCTTCCACAGGCAAAAATAGCAAGACCTAGACTCAAAAAAAAAAAGAAAAAAAAAGAGGCTTGTCTAATGGAAGTGGCCCCACAGCAAAGCCCCAAGGGAGGAGACCTACCACCAGCTGATGGATGTCCCTTCGAGGATCTGTTCCTCCAAAACATAGGGCGGAGTCATGCCCCCAAAGCCAAAGACCTGAAGCATGACTGAAGGAGCAACAAAACGTGGCACAAACTGTGGAGATGAGACCCACCAAGACCAAAGGTGCTCCAAAAGCAGTACAGGAATGATAAACAGCACGTTCTACCAACTCCCGGGAAATCGCACCCTCACCAAGGATGAGGAAATGGATCAAGGAAAAAAAAAAAAGACTAAAGGACTAAACATGGACAAACAACAAAAAGAAAGTAGGCAAAGAGACCAGGGGAGATGTGGTGTGGGGGGGTATTCCCATGGGGATTAGCAGTT